>CANTUT010001706.1:0-22500 GCA_947687605.1 Reutealis trisperma | reverse complement strand
CTAAGAAAGTTGATAAGGGGACAGAATAGTCCACCGACATCTCAGAATACCACTTCACGTACTCACAACAAGAAAGTGCCCAATGCTTTGCTTTAATTGCAACTTCTTGGTGAGGAATAAAAACCTCGTCGAGCAACTGAAAAAAGGTAGTGCATAGAAGAGAAGGAAGGCGGGCATCTTAAACTTCAAAGACCAGTCTCGCATCAATATCAACCAGGGGCTTGTCCGAAAAAGCGAAAGGTAGCACTAGTCGTCAGCTAATACGGGGAATCAATGCACTTATCGGCTAGCCAGCTTGCTAGTGAGAACATTTCATTTCCTTGGTAAATATATCCGCAATTTGCTTGTCACTTCAACTAAACGGGGTTACTATCTCTCCGCAAGTAACCTTTTATAGTAAAAAATGACAATCTACCTCTGGTACGCTCGTGAAACATAGGATTTGCGGCAATCAATATTCATTGCACTTTCATTGTCACAGTGCATGATCAGTGGATCTCCCTGATAAACATCCATCTTCTTGAGTAGAAGCTTGAGCCACGTAAGCTCACATCCAGGCTCCCCTACTTGTTCATTCGCTCGAAACTCTCTCTCTCTGCACTAGACCTTGACACAACTGATTGCTTTTTGCTTCTCCACGAGACTAAGTTCTCTCCAATGAAAACACAGAACCCAGTTGTTTATTTTCTATCATCATTGGACCCTGCATGTGTATATGTCTATACAGAAAAACAGCTTTTGGAAGATCAAACTATACCTTTCCCTAGAAAGGATTTGATGTAGCTCCGCATTTTCTATACACTGCATCAAGATGTGGCTTTTTAGGTTCGTGCATGAACCTACTGAAAATCCCCACGGCATAAAGTCCGGACGAGTGATCGTGCGATAAAGCAATCCCCCTACTAAACGTCTGTACATAGTCACTTGATCAATTCACCTTTGTCTTTGCATAGCTGATGATTCTGTTCTATTGGAAAGTCACATAGTTTGCTTTCCAACATGCCAGTGCTTTTTTTCATGTCAATTGCATATTTCCTTTTGTTTAAGACTATTCCTTTCCTTGATCTAGCCACTTCTATTCCCAGAAAATACTTAAGGTTACCAAGATCCTAAATTTCAAACTTTTTCTTCAGATGTTTAAGTAGAGCTGTGATCTCCAGTGACTATGATGTTATCCACATACACAAGTAAGTAAAAGAACCAATCAATCCTCTTTCCGTTTTTTTGATAAAGAGCGCACTTTCAGCCTTGGATCTTACGAAACCCACCTGTCTGTATTGCCTCTGAAAGCTTTGCGAACCAAGCTCTTGGGGCTTGCTTTAACACTACAATTGCTTGATGGAGACGGCAAACATTAGGTTTTGCAGTACTTTCATTTCACTACCTGGTGGTAGAGACATATACACTTTTTCTTGCAAGTCACCGTAGAGAAAAGGAATTTTTTACAAAAAGTTGATACAGGAGCCACTCCTTTATTGCTGCAATAGAAAGGACACATCTGATAGATCTTATGTTTGCTACGGGCGCAAACGTCTCATCATAGTCTATACAAAGACTGACAAAAGGCTCATCAAGAGTGTACGCCATCCGCTCGCCCTCAGAAACTTCATAAGATTGTTACACTCATTGACATTCTCTTTGGGTCTAATGCTAGTTGTTTTCCCAACCGGTATTCCTCGGTTGCGATTTCTACACCAGCCCCTACATTTACTACCGGAAATGGACCTACTCAAGTTCCTGCGCCAGGATCTTCAATACCTTAACCTACGACTACAACAGCGGGTTCTGTATTCGATCGTACCTTATTAAAAGATCATGCGGGGCGCTGAGAGATCCGTTCAATAACGGTCTCTTCTAGACTCTCCCCAACCTTTTCCCCAGAAAGATAGTTTGAAATATAGACTTTTCGGAAACGTATTTTATCAATCTTTTTCCGGAAAACAAAGACAATAACGACAACCAAAACAATACGCTTCGATCGCCGTATTTCGATGAAGAAGCTCGGACCGTTTCAAAACGCACGATGGCGGAACGGATCGAGCAGTTCTAGCTTCTGCCTACTCTCTTGATTCTGTTTCTGCGTCAATGTCATTCCAGTCCAGTCGACTCTAATCATGAATGTCGTAGATAATGTCCCTGTCCTGAGGGTGTGTCGTAGATTAAGTATCCAGATTCTGATTACGAAGATTATTACGAGGAGAATAATCTTCTTTTTACGAAGAAGAAGTGCTACGATGGGACTTAAGAAGAAGTAGTGCAGGGTAGTTCACAGATTTTCTTCTCCATTTGATTGAATGGCATCAGTGTCTGGTGGTTTCCACGTCGTCCTACTAATACCCGAACCCTTAGACAGGAGCTTCACTCCAAGACTCAGGAGCTGAAAAAGTGCCCATTGAAATTGCTTTATAGAAGAATGCGCTTTTTCCCCCTTCTGTCCTCGGAGAGTAGCTTCTAAGTCCGGAACCCCCTTATCCCACGAAAGTCGCTACTCTAATTCCGGATCCGACATAGTATTTCTTATCTGTGAGTACAATTCCCTAATATATAACTCTGACTCTTGTTCCCCAGGATCAGTAATGCTTACTGTCCTTACCAAGACCTACTCTCTAATCAGTCGAGCTGAAAGACCTTCTCTTTATCTTTAACCGGTAATGCCAAGTCGTTCGTCTGGAGCTATAGCTCTTTATTCTTCCCCATGCAAGTCTCTAATAGGAGAAGTGGATGAATCCTTCTTTATGGAGGCTGTATAAAATCTTTCCAAAACTCTATTCCTTTCCTGCAGTTTCCGATATAGTTTGATGATAGAGCTAGAAGAAGTAAGTTCAAACAATCCATACTATTAGTAAACCTGTGATAAAGCCTGACTATTTGAAACTCCTTTTTAGGCGAGCTCTCTTAATCGAGTGAGAGTTCTTTTTCGCTGGATGTTTTGATACCCCTGGGAATGGGATTCTACTTCTTGCTTTCACGTGTTTCTGCTCTTGTTACCGCTGCTATTTCAGCTGTTGGATGAAGATCAGTAGGTTAGGAGTTTACATCAATCAGGTTAAATTCGTTTTGATAACAAACATAGATCCTTTAAGAAGAATAGGCAGTGATGCCAGTTCGATGGGGAGAAAGCCTACCGACCGACGGGTAGTTATGCTTCTCAATCGGAGAATTGCATTTGCTGAACACCTGATCAAAAGGTGCTGTAAGTTTCACTCCTGTATCTTCGTTTTCCTCCATAAAAGCTTAGGACGTTTTCTCTTTATCAAACCTAGGCCCCGTCAACCGGACGTTCATCCAATGCTGACTTTGATGAGATCAGGTCAATGAAAGTCGATTGAACCTCGCCGGTCAAGTGTCTGTTGCTTCAGCTTGATTCCGTTCAAGACGATGAGCGATCAGGGGACAACTCTTTCTCCTATTCTGACTGACTCTTCCCTACCAGGAAGCCTTTGAGCTTAGCTGGACGGCATGAAATAACCTTACTCCACATAGGGGTACCCATTTTCCATGGTCCAAAGGCTCGAGAGACCTCACTCCGAGATACCAATCACAGGGAATGAGACAACGAAAGGAAAGCTACTACCTCTTACTACCAGTTGGTGAATCAATATCTGGATACCCGACCCTTGACTCAGTTCAAGGAGAACGCACCTACTTCTAAGTCCGCTTTAACAAATCCACGATCTCACTCTTGGATTAACTTTTACCCTCACCACAAGGACCGAGATCTCACGTTTTGACTATAGAAGAAGGGGATCTGATGATATGGATTGACAACACTGTCAAATCTTATAGGACTCCTTCATCCTTAGGGCATCCCGGACCTACTCACTCTAACATTCCACATTCAGCGAGAACGAATTGACATTGACCAAGAACGAGAAAGACGATTTCACACTATTCTACTCTACACAAGACAAGTAGATGGCAGCAGGTCTCCTTGGTGATAGATCGGATTGACACTTTCCACTAAGATGAGAAGAGGAGAGCTTTTGTTCGATACGAAAGACCTCAGTTCCCCCACGAGATAGATGGAGCGAGGCTTTTGCCATTCATTGAGACCAAGAGAAGAGCACCCTTCCACTCCTCACAACAAAGCGAGGAATCTACTCTATATACAAGAATAGATAGCCTGCCTGTTGGAACACTCTTTCGAGAGAGAAAATCTTAGCAGCTGCTGACGAGGAGAGTCTCCCGGTCATTGAGATAGAAAGAAAGCACCTACTCCACCTTATGCCCCAATAAAAGAACCGAACACTTCATACTTTCAATCGATCAACCACTGAGCCTGGAATAGGAATGGAGATCCTATTTGCCCTCTCTTTATGCTTTGCGCAGATCAGAGCGAAGTTCTTCTCTTAAGATCATTGGGTCTTTCATTCGAAGAGTTCACGCAAGGATTTGAACAAAGATCTTCTACTAATTGTTTTCGTAGGAATACGAAGAGACCTTGGAGGCAGGGAAAGAAGAATGCCCAACACAGGTATGCCCACTAAAGCTCAACTAGCTGCTATTGAAAGGTGAAAGAGGTGGAGCTTTATCCGCATCCACAGGTTAGCTTGAGAGTGAACTTTGCATTCTTGACCAGTCGTGAGATTAGGCGTTTAGAGATCGACACTGAGTTAGTAAAGTGGAATCGCTAAAGTGCTGCTTTTCCATAGGATTGGAATACCCCTTGAATTTAGTTCTCCTTTTGAAAAGAGAAGCCCTTATAGTTATAGTAGTGCCCTGCTGTTCCTTCCCGGCCTCCCAAAGCCCTTAGCTGAGAAGTTGCTTAAATGAAGGTATCACACGTGGATATCTAAAAGAATGCGATAGAACACCTTTTCTGACATCAGGAGATGAAAGCTTCGAGCCAATCGGTCGGGGGCAGCCTTCTAGCATCGAGAAGTGAATCTAAGCATTCCTTTATGTAGGAACGTCGATCTCTAAATCTTCCATCTCTAGCGTGGATAGATAAACCCGAAGCTAGTCTTTTTCGTTGTGATGGATTGGATTCTGCAAGAAAAGCTCTTATTGTCCACTCCGCTACTAAATTTGGAGAAAGCTACTAGGTCTCCCGAAGGGGCAGGACATAAACTCATTTTTCCCATTGCAGGCGACAACTAGTCGAGAAAGAAAGCCTAAGCGAGACAAGAAGGAATTAAGGATCAATTCCCTTAGTAGCATCTTTCTTTCGAACATTCGGACATTGTGGGCACTCCTCCTTATCTTATACTTATCTTATACTTATAAGAACTGGGAAACAAAGACTCACATTCCCGGATAACCAGACAGTCTCGGAAGATATCAACCATGGAGGGTATCCTGTAAGCCAGAAGGTGCTACTAAATGGTCTAACTCGAATCCCTTCCTTGAATGGGTAAATGGGACAGCTTTTATCTAATGCCTTTGTTCGGACCGGACTCTTGACTTGTCAACTTCAGCCAATTGAAGGTGCTAGACAAAAAAAAAACAAACTAAAACAAATAGGAATGGAATTTAGGGACAGATATAGTCTCGCTGAACAGCTAAAGTCAACAGTAGCGGTAGGTTCTCCAACTCGATAAAGAAGCTGTACCGAGAAAGATTCTCTCTTTAAATCTTAAAATTTAAAAGGATAGGCGGAAAGCCAGTCCTTATCCTGGAACCTTAGCCCGAGCATCTTGTTATCATATCTTTTCTTTGCTGGTCATACATCGATCATAGAAGCGCGATCTCCTTCATAGCATGGCATGTTCTGTTGTTCCTTGATCAGTCCAGCCAATTAGTCAGTCATTGCCATCCATAGTCATAGTAAGATGAATCCACTCTCCTCAATGAGGAAACTAGGAAAGTAGGCTTGTGCAAACACAGAAGAAAGGTGCTCACAAGAGGTTTCGTTCAGATAGAGACACGGCAACCTTATCTAAAAATATTAGAAAATGTCTGGGCAGATATCCAATGTCTTGAATATAGTCGTCTAACGAAGCCAATGACTAGTTCGCACGATGTGTAAGAATTTGTCTACGACGATCGAGAAAGTAAGAATAGCCCAACCTGCGCTTTCACTCGACCGGGGATCCACCCATAGTCTCCCTTTTCTCTTGATTGCCATAAGCTCCGTTATGGTTCTTTCTATATCCCTTACCTTAGTATCAAGGCTTTCCTCTATTTTGCTTTCTAATTCACTCTTTTCTTTCAATGGCATCGCTTCTTCCTATTCCTTCCGAACTTTCCCTTGCTTACCTTGCTACTTTCATATTCATAGCAGAAACCTTAAGTACTTTACTCGACTCGATTCCTACCTTGGGTCACGAGCGATGTCAAGTGTTTTTTCCCTAGTAAAGGGATGAATACTAAGTGAAGGAGATCGAGGGCGTGGGGTTCCTTTCTCCCGCCTCAAGCGCATCAGGCTTTACTTAAAATCAATCCTATCAGTAAAAAAAGAAAAAAGAAGTAAGCCCCTAATCCTTGTATGGCTTGCCTCCCTCCTGCAGGTGTAGAAGCAGTCCCCTAGCCGTAGCTTTTAGTGGAAAAAGGTGCATTGGCTTTTCCTGGAGAATGTTTACCTCCTCTCCCGAAGCGATTCAGATTCATTCTTTCTGAGTCTTTCTCGGCCTAAGGAGCCATGGATTAGTATGCGGTGCTTTCGCTCTCTCTTCTCTTGTATTAGGATTAGGGTTGCAGTTGTCTTACTATTCTTAGTATTCGCCTTCGCTGCAGTCCTTCCAATCGTTCTATCATTCTCAGTCGTAGCAGTGGCCATTTCAATTGCCTGCCTTACACGCTTAACAAGAAGTCCTTCCAACTCACTGGTTGGCAGAGACCTTATTTGATCGTATGGACCTATTCCCATTTATGGGACAGTATCCCAAGCAGTAAGGCTCTGTAGAGCTAGTCTTCTACTACTCAGTAAAGGCTGCGGAGAAGAAAAAGAGGAAACCTCTAGTTGAGAAGTTAACTGCTTTCCTGACCTATTCCTGCATTCTTGAAGCTTGATAGAGCACAGGAGCGGAGTAGGTAACGAGTAGCTGTTCTTTCAAGCACTAGCCCTTCTTTCTAGCCGTTCAAGCAAGGCAGTAGGCGGCATAGTGATAGGTTTAAAGATGAATAAGCAGGTGGGGGACGACCAATGAGCCCTCCCTGATAAAGTTTCCAGAGGGAATCCCCGGAGTACATACCATTTTTTGGTGTTAAGCTGCCTGCCTTTAGCAATACAGCTTGTTTTCCGCACCTATGAGTCTGATTGCTTTATCAATCGCCTTATCTTATTTATTCTGTTGAACCTGACTGTCAGGCTAAATGTTTTCATTTTTGCACGTCGAAAGTAGAGCAGCTGAGCTTCCTTTGTATCAGACAAGGCAATTCCCCTTTCGGTGTTGATACTTTGAAAGAAAGAGTCCAAGATTGGTTAGCTGCTTTAGAACCTCAGCTTTGAGGAACTCCAGTCGTGTGATTTCCCCTATCTGGATCTCTTTTTGAAAGGTTACTTCAAGCGATGTTACCGCCTCTCCTTATTCGAGAAGAAATTGACAAATTCGAGGGATGCGCTCAATCGGAGATTGCCTTTCTCTGGTAATAGACCTAAAGTTTAGTAAGCCGGCAACCAGCAGGTAGGTAGATAGTGAAGTTCTGTTGAATCCTTTCCAATCCGTACCTGTAGCTAGGGGTGGTAGTCTTGTTAATAGTCCTCCCTCCCCTAGCTACAGGTAGGGGCTTTCATGGATAGAGGGATTGATCGAAAGGAAGTGAGTTCGACCTGGAGTGAAGCTTCGGCGGCTATTATATACGGATTTACGAGTTGACCTAAAGCCCGGCTCAATGGTCACATTGAGAAAGAAATTACGGGTGTCGAAGTCCATCCATGTGGTGGGATAGGTTTTGCTGCTATGTCCGGTAGGTCGCCTTCGTCCCGGAATCGGCACACTCCCAGCGTTCATCTCCTTCGGTGAGTGATCAGCCTTTCAATCAAATTCCCGCTTGAGAGGGTGGGAGGAATTAATACACTATCCCCCCTGCTAGACCCACTTTACCTAACCTTGCCTTGGCATCTTACCCCCAGGGGACTCAATAGGAAGGGTGAGATGCACTCAACTACGTCGACCCTCTCCCTTCTCTAGGCCTTACCTGAGACTCCAATGAACCCGAAGAGGAATGCAAAAGAATTCATTAATGTTTGGTTGCATGAGCCCCTGCCCCAACCGCTTAAATGCTCCAGGAAGGTGGCCCAACCTTTCCCACATCTGCCTGTCACCCGAACCCCCAGGGACATAAGAATCCATTGAGGGAGGAACAGATGACAAGGCGACGCAATGACATCAAACAACAGAAAGAAGGGTTGTAAGATTGATGAAAAAACCGCTTCCTCCCTTCTATCAAACAATAAAACCCTGGGCCCCGATTTCTCAACCTTTCTTTCTTTCACTTGCTTCTCTTCCTTCTGGCCAACCCCTCGTATCAGACTTGCTTCTCTTCTAGTGGAGGGTTAAAGCTAAAGCTTTCTTAGTTTTCATTGGCGGATAATCATGCCTGAGATGTCCCTCTCATCTAGGGATGCCTAATCATTTACTTACCTACCTGCCATTGAGAATTTTCTCTTGAAAGTGGGGTTTCTAAGAAAAGTAGTGGCTGGTACAGTTTCAAAAGTGGGCTAAATAGCTTAGTCATCGGGCGGGGAAGATGCAACAATAAAATTGGATTCTTCGATAAAACCGATCAGGATTTCCTTTCTATACTCAATTTATATATCTAGTATAGGTGACCAATGGGTAAACGACTAGCTTCACTTCTGGTATTTCATTCCGTGCAGTCAGGCGCCCTGCTAAAAAGTAAGGGCCGGGGTCCCAGCTAGCAGTTCTCCCTTTGGACAAACTATAGGCACGAAGCCTTTTGTAGTTCGGTTCATCCGGTTCTTTTGTTTCTTAAAGAAGGGGCCAATCGTTAAGTTCCTTCCTTGTTTAGTAAATTAAATAAGTCTAAAAAAGTATAAGGGTTACTGCTTAGTTGTTTGTAAGATAGAATGGATTAAGATTGATTGTGAGTTCGGAACCAGTGCTACTAGATAGAAAGCAGCGATAAATACCTGCGTTGCGTGTCCCCAATCCGAGTTCGAGCTATTAGTAGTGCAAGTAGCAGTGTCAGCCGTAATAGCAGCGCCAGTCTAATGTGACCCCGAGGTCAGACCAAGGGAACTTCCTTAGGCGGTATGACGAGGCACTTCCAGGTAGCGAGTCATAGTGCCAGTCGTAGTAGTGCTAGCCGCCTGTCCAATTAGGGACCCATAATCTGTCAATCCACATCTATCGAATAGAGCTGCTAAAGACTAGTGGTTCGGGATAAGATAGGGCCTGAAAGGTAATACCTAGCTTCCCTTCGCTCGCGTCCGAACCCATATGTCTTCTATAATCGATATGCCTCAAACAAGGAATGCCAGCGGCAGAGAGAGTTGGATAGGTACCCCCTGCAGTTGCTTCAGCTGCCGTTAATTCAGCGTTGGCCCTCAATATATTTGAGGTACCCTTCACAAAACGGAAGACAACTGTCTCGTTTGTGGCTGGGCAGCCGTTAGGATACTATTCTTCTTGGCCTCTCTTTGCGCTGTCTCACCATATTTTGATATGGTGGGCAGCCGAGCAGGTACATCCCGGTCATCGCTTCACAAAGTACGCAGTACTTGGTGATGATGTGGTCATTGCTGACCCTGATGTGGCTAGTGTATACGCGCAAGCTCTCCTCGGCCTTGGTGTCTCTATCAGTTACCAAAAGTCTCTGATTAGTAACACTGGCTGTGCGGAGTTTGCTAAACGCTTTCGGGTGAATAAGCTAGAAACATCTTTCTCACCTGTTTCCTGCCGATCACTTCTGAACTCACATAACCCATATGGCCTAATGGCTGTTGGAGCTAAGTATGAAATCAGAAAGGCTTCGACCCTTGCCCGTGTGGGTGGTGCTGGGTTCAAAGAACGCGTGCGCCTGGGTCCAAAGTCACCTTCAAAGAAGTGGCGGAGGTTCTGGGTGATGTACACCAAGTCCCTTTTCCAGCCTGAAGACATCGAATTATGGTTGGGGAGGGGATCACTCTTGAATCCTTATCTCCGAGCTGCCCTAATTAGGCAGTTGAGGGTCTGGATGAAGCCTAAGGAATTACGGCCGATTCCAGACGAGTTGTTTGTTACACCGAAAGTTAAAGACTTTCTGGAGTACTCTCAACTCAGGTGTTGGGTTCAACAGTGGCTTCACTATTGTCACTGGTACTTTGGTGCCGCTATGTCTGACGATGTTCGTCTTAATAGCTTCTTTGATGCACCAGTTGTACAGGTGAACTGGAAGGCCGATCGGAAAGATGAAGATTTAATGAAATGAAAGAGCTTAAGTTGAAGAGCCTGTGTTCAGTTATCGTGACTTACCTCATATATCTCTTACGATATTTCAATTTATGGCCAAAGAAAAGCTGATAGCTAATTCGAATCCTGTCACCTTGATGTGGTATTCAGCAGCGGCATTCTCCCTTTTATCCCGATAAGTTGAAGCAGAAGTTGATTCCACAGTTGTTTCCTCCTTGTTGGAGGATTCACCATTGGTGGATTGGATTACAAAATCCAGTCCGCTTAATTAGAACAAACAGAATAGGGAATTATTCCGTAGCCTCATCTCTTCCTTCGCGAGGCCTTTCTTTCACGATCGATTGATTCAACAACACCAATTCTAATTACCTTTCTTCTCTTTGAAGCGTTTCCGGGGCCAGGTGCGGCGGAGGCTCTCGAGACCAGCAGTGCTGGGGCTTTTCGGGCTTAGAAGCGGTAGCCGTGCCCGAGTATTCACTAGGACGTAACGTTCGACTCCTAGAGGATATCATATACGGTGCATTCAGTTTAAAAAGCTTCATTAGTCCTTTTTACTGATGAGGTTTTTAGTTCAGATTCCCCCTTACTTGATCAGGAATAGGGTTGTCGAGCGGACGTGGAGTCTTGTTTTGCTAGGTTTGATGGGCATTCAGCAGAAGAAGCATAGCGCGGCTCTCGCAGGATTTGCTTCAGTCTATGACAGACAGAAGGGAGGTATCCACCAGGCCTTTCCAACCTGTTGTGTGTGACTTTTGCTAAGCAAGATGTCCAATCTTTTTAAGGACACGTGGCATACGATTTCTCACCGAAGTGATTTGACAGACACCACGTCTCGACCTGTTCTGTTCGTCCCAGCGGAGCGAACTAAGGCGTGCTTTTGGTCGTTTTAAAAAACGAAGGAGTAGGCCGAGGAACTCTACCTTACAAACTTGCCTGCCTCCGCTCAACCTTTCTACCCCACCTATACTAATATAGGAGGATTTTTTCCTATTCAGTAGATTTAGACGACGACTTTGCTAATGCTAGAAGAGAGTGCAGAAAGGCTTGTTAATCCGTATGGGAATGCGGATAAAGAGAAAGAGACTGAAGCAGCAGGGCCTGATAGAGAGACTGCCCCTGAGGCTGAGCTTAAACCTTCTGTGTGGTTAGCGAGGAGAAGGACAGAACGGAATAGATTGGATTGTAGCTTTCTTCCTACTGTAAGGTTAGAGGAATAAATAATGAATTATAACCCATTAGCTCTATCCCTTCTCTTGATAGTAGCTCCTGTCGGTTTTAGAGCAAGCTAGGATGGATTCTATCAAATAAGATCTCTCAATTTCTTTTCCTGAAGGTTAGAGCACGTTAGGATAGAGCAGAATGTATTCTATCTCTCATTTCTTGTTGTTCCTGTTGCTAGGCCAAGCAAGAGAGGAGGATAAGAAAGAATATCTTTTCTTGTTAGGACTCTCCTTTCCCTTCCTTACTGTATCTATTCTAGTTGAGTAAGGACTCGCAGCTTCTTGAGTTATCTTCCTTCTTGCCTAAGTCTAAGCCTAATGCCTTAATTCTCCTTTTAGCTCTTAAGGGGGTTTGCTTACCCTATATCGGGCACTTAGCTTCCTTCTCAAGGTTCTCCTTCTCTTTCATCTTCCCTGAGGGCCTATTAAAGCTTAAGACGAGAGTTTGGATAGCCTCATTAAGTTAGGTTGTTACTACGGCCTGTAACAAGTTTCTAAGAGAAGCTCTCTAGTCCTCCTTAGGATCTAATCTCTTCTTTTTGAAAGCATCCCTGAGTCTGATACCTAGTAAGGAAGAGCATCTGCAGCTGATTCTCCTATATATGGTTATCTGCTTTCCGCTGTTAGTTTGCTCTTTCTCTTCTGAAGGTTAGAATCGATTAAAACAGAAAAGAATAGATTAGATTGGCTCTTTCCTTTGGGAGTAATTTGTAGCTAAAGTTTCCTTCCTGTACTTTACGTGTACTAAGGACTCACCTCTTCTTGTTTGCATCAACTCGAAATGCTACTTGCCTTTAGGTTTCTAAAAGATAGGAAAGATGAGAATGTAGCTGTCTTTTTATTGGTAGTCGGAGAGCAGGCAAAGGGGGGTTTGGCTTGAAGATACCAGCCGAGCTACTTGTTATAAAATATCTATTGTATGCATGGACTAGTAGCAGAATACCTTTCATAGCCCGAAAGCTCTTAAGGCAGCTTGCTTACTTTCCTGGTCTTACTACCTAACTAATAGAATGGGATTTCCTGAGGGAAGTAGTCCGAGTAGCTAGGTAGCTAGTTAGGTAGTTGTTGGCATTCGGTAGCTAGTGGCTAGGTTGTTAGAGAGCGGACGATAGCTTTCTCATCCTTTGTTCTCTATCGTCCGTTCCTATCCTATCCTAGTAGCTAGTTTTTACTTCCCTTCCTTCCTTAGCACAAGCACTAAGTAAGCAAGCGCTACGCCCCTTTATGGCTTACCTTAACCTTAGATTAGCACTCGGAATAGTCGACCCAAAGGACCAATAGACTGACATTTGTGGGTATAAAGAGAGAAGGTGTGTAATCAATATTGCATTAGGTTTATGTAGACTTTTAGCTTAGTAAACTAGCCCAATACCAATAACTATTTACAACTAGTTAAAGAAGAGAAGAGCTAGCACGAATCGTCTTTGCAGCGTAAACTCCTGAATGAATGTCGTACTTCAAACAGAAATTCAGCGGACGTGGTTATTGGCAAGAACTTATTGAATCCATCGTTTGGGCTCATAATAAATTAAAAGTTGCTCCTGCTACTCAGCCTAGAGCCTTGAGCATTATACAAGGACGTGCTGTAGGAGTAACCCATTACCTTCTGGGTGGAATTGCCACAACATCAAGGGGGACAAGTCATTACTCAGAGACTTACACCAGTCAAAACTAATCCAGGACCTTCTGCCAGCGCTACCACCATCCGAGCTTGCACTGCCGCTCGAGAAAAGATAATATGCAATCAAGAGATTGAAGCGTGACATGGGAGACAGTAAGTATTTCGAAAGAAGGGCTGCTTGTCTTGTAACGAATCGATTCCATTGAATTTGTCTGGGACAGGTTGTGCTATCTCCTTGTTCAGCCCTACAAATACAAATGTTGCTCTCAACATACTATTGTATATTGTATTGATTCCCGAAGTTAACTTATCTTGATTGCTTTAGGAGTGTTAGCCAGAAGCATTTCTTGATTCCCTTTCTTCTTTCTCTGATTGTGAAGGAAGACAGACAAGAGCAAGAGATTTTCCGACAAAAAGTGGAAGAAAGCTTGTAACCCCTCAGGTTCTTCCACTTCCCAAGCCTCAGGTGTGCTAATGAAGGGGTAGAAAATCCGTTCCTGTTGAACCTGCTCAACTAAAGCATAATAAATCCGCCTTGGTGCCAAAAGATGGTCCTTCGACGAGCCCTTTGCTCAAGCTTCTATTGCACCTTTAGATGCACCTTTAGAAAGGAAATTGGCATTTTTTTCAATTTTCCCAAGGAAAGAAGAAAATGGCACATTTCGATGTCACTTATTAAAGTTAAAGCAAGAACCCCGCCCTGAGAAGAAGATATACCCACAAACAGAACAGAATTTCTTGGGAAAGAAGGGCTTGTTGGATGCCCATAGGGAGCGCCCTCTCAGCTTTCCTTCCACCACTTAGTTAAATAATCACTTCAAGTGGATCATGGAGTTTGACCAGATATCCATTCCAGCTTTGTCTTGAGTTGCTTCATATTTTATTTGAGGAGAGAATCTGTGAACGAAGTTGAATCCTTTCTATAAGTGATTCTTCAAGTCGTGCCAGACCACTTGGTTTTCCTCTGCGCCTTGCGAGAGCTCTGAGTCAGGTCCTTAGGCCAGGCCCATCTCATCCAGAGGGGCTCCTGATTTGAGCTTTCTTTGTGGCATCGCCTGTCCTGTCTATAGACAGAAAGAAAGAACACCTAATTGTCGACACCTTTATCGCCTCGTTCAGTAGAACGGTATGCCTCAAAAGATGGTTCGGGCACAACTATTGGAACCTTAACCTCAGGTAGGGGTGTAGGTTCACAACTACAACTCCTGCGTATCAACGATTCCTTATCCGCAATAAGATTGTAAATGAGTATGTCACTTAGCCAGTTTCTTCTTTGTTCGAAAAGAGCTACTCCGACTCGACTGTCAAGCAAAGATCGAAGGCTTTCTTTGCTCTGCCTCTGGGCCCGAGAGCGAGGTCCAATGATCCTCTTTTCACTCTCTTACTTACTATCTCGTGCGATTAACTCTCAAGCCATAGCGAACAAGTAAAGAAGGAATGACCGAACGAAGTAGCTAAAGGAAGGCATCCGAGCCGAAGTAATTCAATTCACTCGAAAGGAGAAGAGCGTCAAGCAGCCCCAACTCTAGCTCCAGAGGGCTCCGTAGAGCAGGAGAATGCTCAGGTCCGTCTACGTGTGATTCCTCATTTTGTTCCTAAAACGTGAGGTGAGCTGCTGATTCTACTCTTGGTCTTGGAGTGACTCAACACTCAACATAATGCTTCCAGAGAAGGCAACCTTTTAACCGGAAACAAGAGAAAAGAAAAGAATCAAAAAAAGACCATAGTAGATCTATGATTAACCCTCGGTCGGGATGGTCCTGTCGAAGAACTTGATCTTGCTCAGATTCCTCCATTGACAGGGGAAGGCGACTTACCCTCTTACTATAAATCAAACGGAATGGCACGAACCCTAGTCCTTGGACCAATTTACCACAGACGTGTCCCTAGAATCAGATTTCCACAGAAGGAAGTCCCTTTGGATCGCATTCCCGGATCGAAGACGTCCCTAGTGCTTAAGTTCGTAGTCTACCTTCTCTGTCATCTGACTTGACTAAACCAACTATCCACAAGAAAGGATAAGAATCTTACTCTTAGATCCCAGTACCATGCACTGATTTGACCGACCCCGAGATCCCTAGCCCTGCTATCTCACCCAAGCCGATTATGAGAACTTCCCTTCTCCAATTTCTATGCTCGGGTAGACTTCTTCTTCCAATCAAAGGAAAGGACTTTCAACTACAACTGCAGAAGGGACCGAAGGAGAGGAAAGAGCTTTCGGTCCTTACACAGGAATTCGTCTTTACCCCTGGATTCAAGAAAGGGAAATTTTGAGGATTGATGAACCCCCATGGGATAGAGGGGCCTTAATATGATGATTTGACAGAAGAAATGGAGAGACTGGAAAAAGGTGAGGAGCCTGATGATAGTCTTGTAGCACCCGAATAAGACGACCTAGACGATAGGAAATCATGGTTTTTTGACATCTAGAATTTCATTGAAAAGAAAAGCTTCTATCCGACCCGCTTGTGGTCTACTCAAAGGTTGCCCGATGGATCTATTTATTCTTATATTTTGCTTTCTCCTTTTTCTACTAGTAGAGTGATAGCTACTACGTAAGAATCCAGGGGTATAAATGGTACTATATCGTTTAGCTATTATAGAATCTGCTTTTTAAACCCCTACCTTCCTTCGGTCGTATTTTTATATCTATCAATAGCTCAGTCAAAGTAACTTCAAAGGTAGCAAAGAACGATAATGAATATCTGGTTCATCGCCGTTCTTTCCATGCATCCATCCGCATTTAGAAACTTACATTGGCTATTTAGCGCCCCAACTGCAGCAGGAAGCAGGGGTGAAGAAAAGACACGGTGCTCAAGCCTTCCTCTGTCACTAAAGTGAACCCAATCGCACATAAGTAAGATCGTCTGTGTAGCAAAAGGGGATTGGGAGTCCCTGTACTGTGTGAGTCGCTAAGACTGGATAAAAAGGTAAAGTCTTGAAAAGTTAGGTAGCACCTGTGGAGATAAGAACAGGGTTGGCGAGAAGCTAGAATAAGATCGGGTACTTTCATGCCCCACTGCCGTTGCTCGATGAGAGATGGATCCGGTCGATTGATCGACCAAGGAAGAGGATGATAGCCCAGTGCCAGCTTTGATAGGAAACGAAATGGATCTTCTCCACTATCACACTTTAGGGCAAGTGAGTTTTCAATACTTTACTTTCCATCATCAGGCCAGTCGGAAGAAAGGTAAGGAAGAATTAAAGGCCGGAGACTCCTTCAAGAAAGGAATCCTTCCTCCAAACAAGCATTCAACAAAGCCTTAGCGTACCAAGGTCTCTAGACTCATATTATTTCGGCTTTCCACGCGGAATCATTCCACCACCAAAAGGTAATCCCTAATTCCTTTCGCAGAGTCCCACACCTAGTTCACTGGATTCCTCCAGTCTCTTTGTTCTATAAGCTTCTACACTCTTTAATATCTCCCTTCGATACTACTAGAAAGTCAAACCAAAGAATGGAGAGAATGGAAAATGGGAGCTAGAAAGCGGGTTTAAAAGATCTATGAGCTAGAGACCTCTTCACTTTTAGCCAATTTTTTGTTAGAATTGATGGACTAACTCTTTAACTCTTTTAGCAGAGCATACCTTAACCTATCTACTATAAAGATTATAAACAAGGAGAAGTGAAGAGAAGGGAAGCTAAGGATTCAACTCAAAAACAGCAAAAGATCTAATTCAAGCTCTATAGGGGAGTGTGAGGGACTAGGTATAGAGACCTAGTAGCTTTCTCTCATGCACAAGACAGGATCAAATCAGACTTTATAGATAGGAAAATTGGAAAGAAAAAGGTTTCAACCGAGGAAGGAGATCACACAAACTATGCTATCGTAAGTAGTTCGCTAGAGAAAGGGATCCTTAGAACTTTCTTTTGACATCAGCATACTCTTTCCCGCAAGAAGAAAGGCTAGCTTGAGAAAGAGGGCCTAAGCAACTACACTATCCCTTAGAGTTTTGTTAGAATCCCTTTTTCATTATTAAGGAGTGTGTGGATCTATAGATGAGTCCACCTGCTGTGCAATTCACCAGACTTTGGTAAGTTACTGCCTAGTTGGGATCCATTGTAAGAGATTCTTAAAAAGGGCAATGGACTCCACACTAAACCTCCCGACACACTTCCTATTAGTACCACTATCTCCTGTGACCTTCTTCAGCTACCTGGAACAACTAGAGAACTGCTGGTACTCTTGAGTCTTGCACACCTTTATTCTATAGCACAGGTGAGCAGCAAGGTTGTTAACATGTGAACCGAGGTGGACCCGCTGGGAGGAAGAAGATAGACCGCATCGGACACGAGCAACAAGAGAGAGGCAAGTAGCCAGCAGGGCCATAGACCGACAAAGACCCCTTAGGTCAATCAGTTCCTTGCCTTAATAATGTAAGAGTTAAGCCTTCCTCCAACAGATTCAATTGCATCCTTTATTCCTATTCCGGAAAAACTAGCTGCTGACTCAACCTCCCCTCGGGTCTACGCCCTCTTTGTTTTAGCATCGGCGATTGAAAGAAAGTAGGAGCGCATTCTCTCCATCTCAGTTGGAAAGTCTATCGCTTCCTTGGTCATACCCTCGGTGATGTTTATCCTTCCTGATTGAGTTCTCACCTTCTATTGATAGATCAAGAGTTCCGGCCCGGCTATGATTCCATCAACAAACCCGATTCGGTATAAAAGCTTAGCTTCTATTACAAGAATATATTTTGAAAAGAGCTATCCTAAAGCTTGACAGGTCTCCCCAACTCTGTTTTTCACTCGAAAACCGAAAGCATAAGGATGAGCCTTGGGCCCACTTTCCCAAGAGCAGAAGGAGCGTTTAGATACTGTACCTTTAAGTGCGTGCAGGAGCAAGGGCCTCTGACTAAGATCATTTCCTACCACACACTATACAGGCAAGGAGTTCCGGAGTTCCCCAGCGGAGGAGGTGAAGGGAGGGAATTCAAGGGGAGTCATGGCAGTCAATCTTCGTTGCCCGGAAGGCGTCAGGAGAGGTCAAGGCACGACATGAAATTCGGTTTCACACGAGATGGAATCAAACAATGTCATTCCGGGGTGCGGTCTCCGAGTCATAAAAGAAAATGAAATACCTAAATTCTTGATTTTATGGAAGGAAGCAGGATTTCATGAATTCGAAGATTCCCTACATAACTTCACAGTGTATTAGACAGGATCAACGGCGTAGAAGCAATATTCTATCAGAGTCTCTTTAGGAAAAATCCTAGCAAAAAGAAATCGATTCTTATAAATCAGATGTGACAGCTTTAAAAGGTCTCCCTATAATAAAGGTAGTGTAATGGATAATAGCTGATTAGGAGTCCTTTACTTTATGGGAGTATAAAGGATAGTCCTACACCATCACTAGGAAATTCTTCCACTTAAGGGAGTTAGACAAAGTTATCTATAGATCCTAGCTAAGCTTATACGCTTAGAGCTCCTAATAGAAAGGTAGTCTTCTTACTTTTTCATAAAAAAAGGACTTTCACTTGCCAGGAGCCCCAACTAGTTTTAGCTTTTGTAAGAAAGAAGCTTTTGTGGGGGCTACGCTCGCTGGGTTTTGAACTTGATTTACCTTCTCGAGCTTAGTACTCCCATCGGGTCTTGTCTATGCGCACTTGCCGCCCCTATGGTAATGAATCTTCCTTCTTTTGCCTCTTCTGAGTCGGGTCTCACTACACGAAAGGAACTGCTCAATATCGAAAGGAAGTTTGGAAACTCCTTCGCATCACGAGTTCGTTCAATCCCATGTAGAGATGAGCGAGCATAGCAGGACCAAGGTAGCTTGCTAACTCTCGCCATCTGCCAATCGAGCCGCAAGAATGTAAAAAAGTCTCCTCAAAGAGTGATTGCGAAACACGACCCGCGAGAGGAAGCACATCATAAAGGCCCAATGCTCCTTTTCCTTTGCAAGACACATCAGGAAAAACTGTTCACAACTGCTCGTTTTTTTCCATCCCTTCTAACTGGGAGTGCCATTCTATCTAGTCCTGAGGCTGGTCAAGATCCCAAGGCAAGTCTAGTTCCTGTTTGTTATGAGCCTTATGAGGTCCCTTGTTTGCTAGATTGATGGAGAAGACTTTCTTAGCCCCCTATCTACTTTAGATTCCCGGAACACTAACATAAACTTCAAGTTCAGATAGTGAGAGAGTGAAAAAGACGGCACAACGTTGACACAGAGTTCATTGATAAAGAAAGCATGTCACGAGTTTGGCCAATTGCTCTCGGAGACCTGCTAGGCGAGATTCCCCGCCTTGTTCTCCGCGGTCATTCTCGCAGCCCTTGCTTTTGTCACTATCAAATCTACACCTGACTTGTTGAACCAAGCTAAGGTCACTAGTGAATCTACGTATCCAAGGGACGAGGAATTCTTCGTTGGTGGTAAGTTAGCCGTGAATGGACTCTAACTCTAATGGCTGAGCTAGGTATGTATGCTTACCAACCTTGTCCCGAGCGCGGGAGACTGCCTCGCCGTGCCCCGTACCGATGTTAATTGAATGAATGGACACCACCAACCAACAAGTTCGTGCTCCGAATCTATAAACAGCTGCGTGCCTGAGTCCTTCCGCCCCAAAAAAGGATTGTTCCTTCTTCGTTGGTACGAGCTTTTCAAGTGGTGATGCCAGACGACAACTCCTTTTGTTGTCGAATCGTCGATTTTAATTAAAGGTGGGGTTGCGAACGAAGGAGAATAAGAAGAGGTTCGCTCGGCAAGTGAGGGCTCGGTCTCAATCAAAGGACTAAGAAGTTATCCAAGCGTTGCTCCTTGCTCGTCTGAGCCTTTATCTTGTGACGTCTCGTCGCCCTCTTCTGCTTCTGTTGCTGCGCCACTCCCCGATTCATCACCTGCTGTTACTGCGACTGAGGTTGCTCCCTCTGGCTCTGATGGTCCTCCATTGGCCCTTGGATCCTGGTTCTAGGTGTACTACAACTGACATGACTACACCGCCACCATCATCTTCTGCCGCCGTGTCACGTCATCATATGATTACTCGGTCAAGGGATGGCACCAGGAAACCGAAGGTCTTCTCCGCCACTCGCTACCCTGTTCCGGCATGCTTTCTTGCTCTTCAGTCCGATGCTTCTTTTTGTGAACCGACCTGCTTCTCTCAGGTACCAGAATGGCGCGCAGCCATGCAGGATGAGTTCAATGCTCTACTTCGCAACTCCACTTGGTCTCTTGTTCCCTACCATCCGTCTATGAATGTAGTTGGATCAAAGTGGGTGTTTAAGCTTAAGCGTCGTGCGGACGGGTCTATTGAGCGACACAAGGCCCGACTCGTTGCCAAGGGCTTTACTCAACAGTATGGGATCGACTACGAAGAAAGATTCAGCCCTGTTGTCAAGTCCACGACTATTCGGACTGTTCTTGCTCTAGCTACTTCTAAAGAGTGGCCTATACGTCAGCTGGATGTCAAAAAATGCCTTTCTTCATAGCTTTCTTGACGAAGAGGTTTATATGAAGCAACCCCCGGGTTTTATAGATCCTGCTCGTCCTTCTTATGTCTGCAAACTCCACCGAGCAATTTATGGCCTGAAACAGGGCCCCCGTGCCAGGTTCCATCGGTTTTCTTCACAGCTCTTACAACATGGCTTTCTCTGTAGCAAGGCCGACACAAACATTTTGTTCGCACCTCTACTTCGGGCATTATTGTTCTTCTCCTTTATGTCGATGACATAATCATTATTGGAAGCGATGTAGCTGGTATCCGCTCGCTTATGAATTCTCTGTCGCGATGCTTTGAGATGAAGGTCACCAAGGTCCTTCATTATATCCTGGGTATGGAGGTCTCGCGTTCGCCTGATCGCTTAGTTCTGACTCAAACCAAGTATACTTTAGATCTACTCCAGCGTGCCAACATGCTTACGGCCAAGCCCATTTCTACTCCAGTTTCGTCTGGCTCCAAGCTCTCTGCTTTTCAGGGTGATTTTCTTGCTGATGTCTCCTTATATCGCAGCCTGGTGGGAGCTCTACAGTACTTAACTATTACTCGCCCTGATATTACCTATGCTGTGAATCAGGTCTGCCAATTTATGTATGCTCCTACCACAGCTCATATGGTTGCTGTCAAACGCATTCTTCGGTATCTCAAAGGTACCCTTGGGTTCGGTCTCACTTTTGCTGCTCGGTCTTCGACTCATCTAACTGCATTTTCAGATGCCGACTGGGCTGGTAACCCTGAATACCTGTCCGATCTTTCCTTTTATTCGTAAGATCGGGGATTGGGGGTAGCCTGCCTTTCCTTTCACGCTAGTGCTCCTTCATTGACTGTGTAGGCTTGAGCTTTTACTTTTACTGCTTTACTTTCTTACTGATTTACTGCACCTTAATAGAATGCCAATGAGGCAGGATGCATAAGACATTTAATTGTAAGTCGAAGAAGAGAAAGCCCTACTTATTTGTCTAAGAAGGTAGTGCTAACTAACTGAATGCCAATACTTTTCACAGTTTGACTCGATTCTGCTCCCCGGGCCTTAGCAGCGCACCCCCTAACCCGCTTCCCTCGACTGCCTTCATAGAAGAAGAGGGGGATTTCGAAGAATGGAAATGAAATTCAAGAGAGGTGGTCAAGGTTGGAAGGAAGAAGAAGGCTTTTCAGCCAAGGGAAGACAAGATCTCCTTTTTTTAGCGGATGAGGGAAAGCAACTGTCCTTACTAAACTATGCGCTCACCCCTCTGACCAAACCGAAGAAAGTTAGGAGCGTAGCCCCAGCCGTATCATATCCCCTGGCGCAATAAAGCACACTTTGGCGGTACACTTCTCCCCAATATGAGATAGGTTGCAGCTATAGTCAGAATTGCAACTGGGCCAGCAGCATAGGCGATGAGGGGAACGAACGGAAAGGCAGGTGAACCCCACTTGGATTCGAGGTTTTTCCTTTACACGGGCATAACCTTTCCTCTACACCGAAATGAGTTTAATGCTACACACAGCTGCGCTGAACTTGTTCACCTCTAAATAATAGCTATCAACTTCCAGCGCACGCCCCCTCCATGTCTGCTTTCGGCCCTAACCCCAAGCCGGTGAAGTATTGCCAGAGCCAAGGGAATTGTCTTGTCTTATATAAAGTCCACGTTGGGCTAAATCCTTTTAGAGACGATCGTACTTCCTCATGTGCTAAGATGTCTTTTTGCGCAGAAAACGGAGTCCATTCTTCAAATCTTGAAATCTTCGGAAAAGGTTTTCTTTATCCTAGGGTGGGTGAAAGCGGGGTATGGTCATCTGGGTCATGCTCGGAAGATAGCACGTTCTTCTATGCACGTATATAACACGATGTGACCCTAATAAGAAGGAATCAACGCGCGTAGTTTCGATAGCACGAAAGCCACTTCCTTCTCTTTCTCTTTGTGCGCAGAATGAAGTTCTTTGTTTACCC
>CANTUT010001705.1:47500-132500 GCA_947687605.1 Reutealis trisperma | reverse complement strand
TAAGTGATGGGATGGACTGATGAGGCAGTATTATGGTGCAAATCCTTACAAGATTAACATACTCTTTTTCCTTCACTAAGATTTTTTCCCGTAGGATTTTTCCTTAGTAAGGTTTTAACGAGGCATACTCTTTGTAAAAGATATCAAGGGGGAGTATTATGATATATTATAGAATTTGATTGATGTTTTTCCATATACATGAATACTCTAGTTTCCATAGTAGTATTGATTGTATTTTCCTTATTAGAAAAGTTTTCTATTTCTTTCTCTTCTGTACTCTATATCAAGGGCCTAATACTATTAAATGGAATATCTAGAAAAACTATTCTCTTCTCTATATTATTTGTTTTTGTTTTTCTCCATTATATTTATAACATTTCCTAAAATTTGACATTTTAAAATAATGAAAATTAAAAATTTGAGTCCTTGAATTTTAAAACTATATTCAATTCTTCCTCTATGGTCTTGTCAAGGGAAAACCAATCCAAACCGCTAGGTTTCTAGTAGACCAATTTCTTCACCTTTCTTCAACAAAAAAGAGCACCATTCTACTCTCTTCCTACATTTCTATAATAGCCAAGCATGTTAGGACTCTTACTCCACCCAATAAAGCTATTCTCTAAAGACCAATCAAAAAATCCCTTATAGATTTCCAATACATGATCAATGCAAAGGCATTGAAAGAAAAAGAAAGGAAATATGAATATATTTTTAGAGATGTTAGGATCCAAGAGAGAATAAGGAAAAGATCAAGAGTTGTGATAGGTGAACCTAGTCAAGCTCAATTAGAAGAACTCCCTAATAGCACCCATTGTCCCTCCATCTCAACCTCAAGATGAGACTAATAGACTTCTTCAAAAAGTCACCAGGAGACTTTCCCTTTTAGACCACATTCACCAAGACATATTTGATATGCAAGGTCATATGGGTCTTCCTTAATGCAACCTCCAAGATTGGCAATTTAGTGAAGAAGAGGAGGAGACACAAGAAGAGGCCCCTCATCAAGAAGAAGAGGAACCCAAAGATGGAGGAGATGCTTCTTAGTTTTTCTTTTTCAAATTTCTTCCTTCTTTTGTTTATTTTGCTTTGTTTCAAATTTTTCTTCCTTATATTTTTCATTCATTGTAATGTGGCATTATCCAAATTCAAATGAATGCAATTACATATTTTCTTCAATTTACTCTTGTTTAATTTTTGATATTGCTTTTTGATATTGCCAAAGGGGGAGAACTTTTTAAGAACTTAAATATAAAATAAATATGTTAAAATAAAAAGGGGAGAATATGTAAAGGGGGAGAAATATTTATGTTTAAGGTTTTAAAATTTCAAAATTTTTATCTTTATCTTGCATCAATTGAGGGGGAGCATTCTCAATTCAATTTAATTTTAAGTTATTTTATTTTATATTCAATTTGATTGTCAAAATCAAAAAGGGGGATATTGTTGACCTATGTTATTTTAAAACTTAGTAAATCTCAATTTTGATCTTGTCAATCAAATTGAAAGCTATCTAATGTGTATTTAATGTCTATTTTGCATATTAGAACTTGTTTGATAAATTGGATTACAAAGGAACTCAAAATCTCCTAAAGCATATAAGTTGGCTTCTAAGTGTCGCCCAAGACAGCATAGTCATGACCGCGACCACTAAATCGCGACTGCGACCATGATTTCATGACCAAGACAATCAAAAGGCAAATTGTTCAATTTTTAGTTTTGAGACAGAGAGTGAATTGCAACCTCAGTCGCGACCGTGACCAAGAGCGATATCCATAATTCACAACCACAAATTTGAAGTCATGATAGTGAATTTCATACAGAAATCTAAGCTTGCAATAGATAGTTGAAGAAACAATGAGAAGATGCCACATATGATCTAGCCATTATGGATTATGAAGATCGCGACTAAGAAATATTAATCTCGACCGTGAAAAAGGCTTAGCGACTGCGACCCAGCTCTGACAGTGCATTTAATGGAAGATTTTATGGTTGTTATGAGGATCCTTTTTGGTATTTCTTTGTAACAGGAATTTGGAGGGAAGAAGCTATAAATACCCCCTCCATCGATCCTTATAATGATCCAACAACTTTCATTTAAACCAAACTCTTGCAATTTTATTACTTAAAGCCTTTAACTCTTAATTGTTATTATTTGGTTATTGTAAGAGCATTGATAGCCCAAAAGATTGAGTGTTAGCCTTGAAAACACATATTATTGGGTTGAGAGTAAGCCATTAGAAAACTCTTGTACAGGTTTAAGTGTGAGTCTAAGGGAAACACTTGTAAGGGTTGTGTGTGAGCCATTGAAAACACATTGTAAGTTTGGAGTGAGCTTAAAACTCTTTGTAAGCATTATCTAGTAGTAGAATACCCAATTGAGATTGCGGAGTGGACTTAGGGTTCATTAATACCCGAACCACTATAAAATCGTTTGTGTTCATTCTTTTTCCCTATCTCTTTCTATCTAATTTTTATTTTCCCACCAATTGAACCCCTCTTCTTAGTGCATAAGGTCAAATAGTTTGAATGAAAAATAAAGGTTTAAAACACCTGTTTACATATTACTATAATGACTGAAAAGTACCGAAAATAAGAAAACGCATGGTTATGCATCCTAAAACCAAAAATTAGAAATTTCATATGTATGTTATACCTATTGTAGCAAATTCTTATGGATTAATTTTCTAAAATGATTTTTGTTATGTTTATATGAAAAATCATGGTTCAAACCATGTTTATACATATTACTGTAATGAACGGAAAGTGTGAAAAGTAAGAAAAATGCATGTTTTCCATTGAATAGAGCATTCGGCCTACATTGGGATTTTTATCCCAATGTCTATAATTTCTTTGTGATGTATTTTGATGATTATTGATATGTATGTATGAATGATAAATGGTTAAATTGCATGTTGGTTGAAGGAATGACTCTAGACAAAACTAGAGGCAACTTGGTATACTTAAGGTATCTTCACCTTTTGTTGTGATTAATATGTGAATGTGATTGGACAATATGGAAGTAGGTTGTATGATGACTTGATAATGAATTAATGATCTTGAATTGATGAAGAGATTGATTGAATGAATTGGTTATAAGAGATAAGCATGACACTTGAAAGGTTATTTGTTAAGTTGACATATATGGAAGTGTTAAGTGTACTAAGATGATTGTTAAAGTGAATTGATATTAAGATAATGATATTATGTTGACCTTAGAAAGGTATTGACACAAATTATAATGTGTTTTCATATGGGCCTTTAAAGGCTAAGTGAATAAGACCTTTAAGGTCAACATGTTATGTGCAAGTGATGAAGTGCACTTATATGTGTAACTCTAAGTGTATGTGAATGTTATATGTGCATATGATAGTTATGGGATAGGATAGTATCATGATTAAATAAATACTAAGTATTGAATTAAATATTATATTAGAGCTTGAAGAGTTTTAGAGATTTAAAAGGGCTACGTTTACTAAGAGCAAAGGAACCATAAAGTGAGTAAAAACTATATTTATGTTACAAGTGTAAGTAAACATTATGTTATGTTACAAATATGTGATATCATGTTATATGAGCCTTTAAGATCTTTGAAACCCAAGTTCTTCCTATCCTAAAATATGATTAAATGATTTCTTTGTAAAGCTTGGGTTCCCAAAGGAAAATTGGTCCAAAACTATTTTTGTTTATCCAATTATAATTCCTTTACGATTATTGGCCTAGCTTACATTCTTTTGGAACTACACTATTCTTGCATATTTTTCAAAATATTAAACTGCTACTGCTATTGTGATATATGTTATTGGTGCCTTAAATATTATTGTTATATGTGATTACCATTAGCTCTAGCTATGGCACCTTTAACCCTTTATACAAAAGTCCTCGTACCGATGCGAGTAATCATCAACTATGTGATCCTCATACTGATGCAAGTAATCATCGGCTATGTATTTGAGTGATTATAGCAATAGCTTTCACTCTATGTGTTCAAGTGATTATGGCAATAGCCTTCACTCTATGTGTTCGAGTGATTATGGCAGCAACCTTAACTCTATGTGTTATGTGTTATAAGTATGATTTCTGCAAACTTTTCTAAATTGCAAACTATAAATCATGAACTATAAGTTATGAGCTATGAGCCCTTTCTAAAGGATATGTGTTACTATATAAGCCCTATTGTTTACTTATTAAGATCATCTATCTCACCCCTTTTTCTTTGTGTGGTTCTAAGTGAGTAGTATAAGGAGGCCAGGTAAAGGCTTAAGCATCCTACTTCACTTAGGGAATTCCTTATCCAAGATAATTAGTTTAATATATTATGAAGAGTTATCCTTAGTGTTAGGCCTACTATGGGTGACCCAAATCCAAAGGGATTAGTATAGGATGAGTAGGGTGTCGAACTCTAGGGAACTTGGAAATTTCATATTAATTGGACAGTTACTAGGATGGATAGGCAAGGATATTAAATAAAAGATTTAAACCTAACTATATTCTACTATATTAATATTATGATTAAGGATGTTGATTAGGTTGAATTACAAATTAGAATTGATTTTAATAAGATATGTTATATGCATGCAATGATTGAGAGTATGGTCTATAATTCATAAAAGCAACTCTCGTTGTCAATTAGAAGTGTTTGATCTAGAGTCTATAAGCATTCTCATGTCATTATAGAGATAGAACAGAACCATAAACATTCTTGCCAATACTTTCATTCCCCTTAGAGTGGATTTGCTTATCTCCAAGTGCTTATGCTATTCTCTAAGTAATTTTAATTATTTCTCCATCAATTTATCCCAACTCTCGTTGTGAATAATTTGACTATCATGTTATACATGGTGATCAAGTACATACAACATTAATTAAGCACACAATTAAAACTAAATCATGCAAAGCATAAAAGAAATAGAATGATTAAAACCAATACTTTATTGCAATTCAAAGAAACCAAACTAGTGTATATTCATAGTGTAAATGACAAAGTTTAGACAAGAAGACAAGATGAACATCAAAGAACAAAGATAAAAAAAAGACAAGGGAAAGGAAACTTTGATGATATTTTCTTCAATCCTTGCTCCAGAAATTTACTTTGAAGAAGTGTCCTTGAATGCTTGCTTGAATGCCTTGGTGACTCTTCAATCTTGTTCTAACTTTTGAACACTTGAATTAAACTTTTAATTACTAACTTAATATATGAATAATACTAATATCACATGTCTAAAATTCTATAAAACATTCTTATTTATAGTTTTCTAGGTGTCCCAAATCATGTCCTTTGCAAAAAGGAGCGTTTTGTGAAGTGTTTTGATGAAAAGGCACCATAACTACTCGAGACAGGCTAAGATGAGTCGGCACCATGTGGCTTCTGGCATGACTCGGCACCAAAGGGCACGAGTTAGCACCAAAGTGTTCTATCATGACTCGGCAGCAAAGGGGCACAAGTCGGCACAAGCTTGTCTTGGCTAGTCCTTGCAAAACTTCTTCCCTTTCATGCATAAAACCCTTGATCCTTTGAGAGTTACCTAGATTACTTAAAGAACACTTAAAAATAAGATTAAAAGCACTAATTTAAAGATAAAATTCATGCATCAAAACATAAAATTAACTATTAATTGATTAGTTTAGGTATACATATTTGCATCATATCAAATTCCTCTATACTTAAACCTTGCTTGCCCTCATGCAAGAACAAAGAGGGAAGAGACAAAGAAATTGCTTAGTTACTCCAAGATAACTATGAAACAATATTGATTAAACAATCTTCAAAATTTATTCAAGGAGTATATGGCTAATATTTTGATGATACAGTTCTTAGTACCCAATAATGATAAAGGATGACAAGTCTTATAGCGTAAATTTTGAGCTTTGTCTAATTATCTCATCCCTATTGGTAACAAAGTTATTCAATTATTTAGTCAAGGACCTAATCATGCTTTTCTAGTCAAAGTATCCATGCATTAAGTCAAGAATTCAATAAATTCAAGTAGCCTTCTTTGGGACAAGAGAAAGCACATGCAAGAATGCAATAAGTCTCATGGCATTTTTAGATACATAGTTTGCTTATTCTTCTTCTTTTCTCTTTTTTTTTTCTTTTTTTTTCTTTTTTTTTTTAATTCAATAAGGTACATCTTTTGAATCATATATGACTAAGGAGCAAACTCATTTACACACGACTTACTCAATGTACATATTTAATAGGCATACCATACATATCTTTCGAATTGAATGCAACTACGGAGTAAACTCATTTGCACACAACTTACTCAATATGCATTTTTATTAGCAAACACATATAGTTCTTTTAGTATAATCATCCATTGTTGACTAATGCATAACTTGTATTATGGCTATAGTTTCCTTTAGGCAACTTAAATCATGCAAATTCAAAGACTTAACTTATATCAATTTCGACATTTAAGCAAAATTAGAAAATTGACTAGATAATTAGAAATCTTTAGAAGCAATAAGAGTGAGATAAAAAGACAAAATCTTAACAAATACAAGAAAAAGACTTAAGAATTTTACCAATTGGGAATTTATCAAGAACGATCATCAAATTAGTTAGAAAATAGAATGAGAAAACTTAATCAAGATATAATAACATGGAGAAACTCAAGTAAAAGGACAAAAATTCTTGATGCAAATTGTAAAATACTAATCTAAACAAAACAACAATCATGCAAAATATATTAAAAATGCAGAAAATCAAAATAAAATAAAACTTAAAAGTAAATAGAAAGCTTCAAACTTCATTATTCAATCCCTCCCCCATACTTGAAATTCACATTGTCCCCAATGTGAAGAAAAGTGAAGATGATAGAGAAGGGAAGAAAAGATACCTCATTGATCATCGGGTGGTGGTGGTGAAGGAATTTCATACCCGGAGTAGCTAAAGAACTTACGCAATTTATAGTCCATTCTATATTGCGTGCACTCCATCCTTTGGTTCCTAGCCTCCAAAGCGGTAAGTTGACGTTGCACGCTCCTTTGGTTTGCCAAAATCTCCTCCAAAAGTTGGTGGTCACTAAGAGTGGAGCCACTTGCTTCTCCTTGCATAGAGGATGATAGTGGTAATGTAAGTTGAACTGTTGATTGGGCTCTTGGTGGTGGTGGGTCTCTAGGTGGTGGAACATCATCATCGGAGTCTTCATTCAAATTATAAATAGGGTGATGTAACCCCTTCCAACAAGATCGTGTGTAAGCTGCAACATGGTTAAAATCTCCATCCATAACCTCACCTCTTACAAAGGCTTGCTTTGTGAAATATGAGTATTTGACAACATAAGGAAAGTTTGAGCAATCAATATGAAATCCCTTAGCAATGTTTGTAACAATATGACCATGTGTTAATGGATGCTCCTTTCGTGTAACACATTGATTAAAAATCCAATATGTCCTACACACTTGCTTTGATTTATGAACACACCACATCAAAAATAGTTCTTGAACAATTACTCTATTAGTTTCAGTTTTACCAAAAATAACACATCAATGACTTTATGCAACATCCAGAATTTCAAATCCTTGATGAACATTACTGTCCCCTTTTTAGGTTCAAAAGGGGTTTTTATATCAATTAAGTATGTCCAAAAGTCATTAACATTAAAATCATTAGTGACATCACAAACACCACTTCTTTTAAAACCAAAAACTTTTTGCATAAAATTGTAAGTTAATTGGTAAGGTTAGCCAAGCAATCTAAATTCTAGAATTTGAGAATTAGTATCATTGATGTCAAGTGTACTAAAAAAACTCATAAACAAGATTGCCATAGGAATGTTCTTGCATACTTACAATTTTTTTCAAACCACAAGAGGTAAGAACTTGATTGAATACTTCCTCCATGCGAACATCACGAATTAAAGAGGGAGGAAAATACTTACAAGATACAATTTCTCTACATTTGATTTTAGAGAATTTAGCTCCTTCTTCATGTGAATGAATGGGAAAGGAGGATTCATACATTAATGCAAGGTCTTCTTCTTGTTGCTCCTCTTGAGGCCTTAAAGAAGTTGATCCTTTGGTCTTGCCCATAGTTAAAATAGAGAAGAAGAATAGAAAAATTCTGCAACTAATAGTGAATATAATGTAGTGTGAATGATGAAATGAAGATGATGATGTTTAAATAGAAGAAAGAATTATTTAAATATTAGGATTTGTGTTTTCAAAATCTGAAAAGAAAGGGTAGGGGAGTGGTGTTGTAAGGGTTAGGGTTTTATAGGTGTGTAAGAGTGTGATGTGAAAAGTCATGTATTTTGGGAAGAGGTGTGATTCTTTTTGGAAAAGAAACAACTTTTCATTGATTTTTTTTTTGGGAAAAGAGTGTTGAATAAGTTAGTTTTTGACTAAAAATAAGAAGAAAACAAATTACAATTGAATTGGAAATGAAAAGAAAAGAAAAATTGGTGTAGAAATTCAAATTTTCGGGTGTGTCAAATTTTGTCCATTGTATCGAGTCGGCACCATAGGGCACGACTTGGCACGGGTGCTTTCTGTCACAAGTCGTGTCCTATGGGCACGACTCGGCAAAAATCAGTCCAAAAAATATTTATTATTATTTTTTTTTACATATATATCATGTGTATATATTAAAATAAAAAACATCAAAACTTAAATATTAAATAAAATAAACATGAAATTTAAAATAAACAAACATAAAATTTTAAAATAAATATACTATGTAGTAAATAAACATGCTATTAAGTAGACAGGGTTACTGACCTTGATTGTTCTAATGTTGCACTAGCAATGTAAGGTTTAAGACGATGGCCATTTACCTTAAAAGATTCACCTTTGTCATTAGCAATCTCAATAGTTCCATATGGATGAATTTTAATAATTTTAAAAGGTCTAGACCATCTTGATTTTAGTTTTTCAAGACATAGTCTTAACCTTGAATTATAAAGTAAAACAAGCTCACTTTCTTGGAAATCCCTATTAAGAATGTTCTTATCATACCATAACTTAGTATGATCTTTATATAACTTTGCATTTTCATATGCATTTAACCTTAGTTCTTCTAGTTCATTGAGTTGCAAAAGTCTTTTCTTACCTACTTTATCCATATCAAAGTTCAAAGCCCTAGTTACCCAATATGCTTTATTTTCAAGTTCAACGAGCAAATGACAAGATTTACCATAGATTAATTGATACGGGGTAAGGCTAATGGGAGTTTTAAAAGCAGTTCTATATGCCCATAAGGCATCATCTAGCCTTAATGCCCAATCTTTCCTAGAAGAGGAAACAGTCTTCTCTAGTATCCACTTAATTTCCTTATTGCTTACCTCAACTTGTCCACTTGTTTGTGGATGGTAAGGAGTAGCTATTTTGTGATTAACTCCATATTTTTTAAGCAAACTTTCTATGATATTATTATAGAAATGGGAACCTCCATCACTTATCAAAGCTCTTGGAGTACCAAACCTAGGAAAGATTACTTTTTTAAGCATTTTCTTGACTACCTTAGCATCATTAGTAATAGTAGGTATTGCTTCAACCCATTTAGACACATAGTCAACCATAACTAAGATGTATTTATAGCCTAAAGAACTAGGGAAAGGACCCATAAAGTCCATCCCCTATACATCAAAAAGTTCTACCTCAAGAATGCCATTTAAGGGCATCTCATTTCTCCTAGATATATTACCCATTCTTTGACATCTATCACATGTAAGGACAAATTCTCTAGCATCTTTGAATAAAGTAGGCCACCAAAAACCACATTGTAATACCTTAGAAGCCGTTTTTGTTACACCAAAATGTCCACCCGCATTTAAGGGATGACAATGTTTTAAAACATCTTGAATCTCACCTTGAGGAATGCATCTCCTTATTAGCCCATCTGCACATCTTTTATAAAGCAAAGGTTCTTCCCAATAATAAAATTTAGTATCATGCAAAAATTTCTTTCTTTGCCTATAATCTAAACCATAAGGAAGAATCCCACTTACAAGAAAGTTAGCAATGTCAACGTACCATGGAATTTCTTGCGATACAACATTAAACAAATGCTCACCTTGGAAGGTCTCATGTATTGGTACTCCATCATCAAGCTTCCTCAAACCTTCTTGATCAAGTCTAGAGAGATGGTCTGCCATAAGGTTTTCACTCCCTTTCTTATCCCTTACTTCCCAATCAAACTCTTGGAGTATAAGAATCCACCTTAGTAGCCTAGGTTTAGCATCCTTTTTACTTAAGAGGTACTTTAGAGCAGCATGGTCAGAATATACAATTACCTTTTGACCTACCAAGTATGCTCTAAATTTATCAAATGCATAAACTATGGCTAGTAGTTCCTTCTTCGTAGTTGTATAGTTGATTTGGGCATCATCAAGTAGCTTACTTGCATAGTAAATTACATAAGGCTTACCTTCCTTTCTTTGCCTAAGGACCGCTCCAACTGCGAAATGACTAGCATCGCACATAATTTCAAAAGGTTGCTCCCAATTAGGTGGCTGTAGAATCGGTGTGGATGTAAGAGCTTTCTTTAAGGTCTCAAAAGCTTCATGACATGCGTCATTGAACTCAAAAGTAGCTTCCTTTGCAAGTAAATTGCACAACGGCTTGGCAATTTTGGAAAAATCCTTGATAAACCGTCTATAGAACCCGATATGTCCTAAGAAACTTCGAATGTCCTTAACACATTTGGACTGTGGCAAATTTGCGATCACTTCTACCTTGGCTCTATCTACTTCAATACCCATTTTGGATACCATATGCCGTAGTACTATTCCTTCTTGTGCCATAAAATGACACTTTTCCCAATTAAGTACTAGTCCATGCTCCTTACACCTGTCAAGAACTATAGAGAGATTTTTTAGACAATTTTCAAAGTTAGTTCCATAAACCAAATGGCATGCATCTAAATGCAAAAGTTCCATAGGGACATGTAAAAGTAGTTTTTGATTGCTCTTCGGGGTAGATAGGTATTTGATAAAAACCACTAAGACCATCCAAATAATAAAAATAAGAATAATTTGCTAATTTTTCTAATATTTGGTCAAGAAATGGAAGTGGAAAATGATCTTTTTTAGTTGCTTTATTCAATTTTCTATAGTCTATACACATACGCCATCCAGTGACAGTCCTAGTAGGGATTAAATCATTTGATTCATTTTTAATAATAGTCAAGCCACCCTTTTTAGGGACAACTTGAATAGGACTTACCCACTTACTATCACTAATTGAGTATATGATGCCATTATTAAGTAATTTTGTGACCTCTTTTCTTACCACTTCTTTGAGAGTTGGATTAAGTCTCCTTTGACTTTCAATTGAAGGCTTAGCATTATCTTCTAAGATTATCCTGTGCATGCAAACATTAGGGCCAATACCTTTTAAATCATTCAAAGAGTAACCAATGGAACTTCTTTATTTAAGCAACACATTGCACAAAAGATTGATATTTTCTAAGGACAATGATGAATTCACAATAAAAGGGAATTTAGATTTAGAATTAAGGAATGCGTATTTTAAATTTGATGGCAAAGGCTTGAGTTCAAAACTTTCTTCTTCTCTTGAAGAAGAATTTGGGTCATTATTTCTTTCCAGAGGTTCAAATCTAGAAGGTCAGGAGGAGTGATGATGTGAAGTAGTCTCTAAAAGATTTACCTCTTCTTCTTGGTCTTGGTAAGGAGGAATAGGTTCTTGACTCATGCATTCATATTTAACCTCATTTGTACATTCATCAATTAAGTTTATAGAGTCAATCCTACTAACTCCTTCCATAGGTGAAGATTTCATCATCTTAAGAACATCAAATTCTATGCATTCATTGTTTACCTCAAATGTGATTTTACCTTTCTTCATGTCAATGATAGCACCTACAATTACTAAGAACAGTCTTCCAAATAAGATAGGAATTTCAAGGTCTTCCTCCATGTCTAGGACAACAAAATCTGCAAGAACTATAAATTTAACTACTTTTGTTGGCACATTCTCAAGAATGCCAATTGGATAGGTAATAGTCTTGTTAGCCATTAAGAGACACATATTAGTAGGCTTAAGTTCACCTAAATTAAGTTTTAAATAAATAGAATAAGGCATTAAACTTACACTAGCACCAATATCACATAAAGTTTTATCAAAATACTTTCCTCCAACCATGCATGGGATGGTGAAACATCTAGGATCTTTTTGCTTAGGAGGGGACTTAGAAAACATGGCCTTAGATTCTTCTACTAAAGACACTAAACCATAATCTTCTAGTTTGCTTTTATGAGAGACCATGCCTTTTAAAAATTTACCCCAAGCCGGTATATCCCTTGTAGCATCTAAGAATGGAATAGTAATAGTAATATCTTTAAGATACTTTAGGAATATACCAAATTACTTATCTAGGTTCCTTCTTATGAACTTTGAGGAAAGGGCAAGGTCTTAATATCTATTTTATGATCATTAACCTTAGGTGGTATGATACTTTCATTTTTATTATTATCTTTAATCCCACTCCCTTTGTTACTTTCTAAGTTTACTTCTTTGTCACCTACTATATCATTTTTATTTTCATTAGCAATATTTTCAACCATCTTACCACTTCTTAGAGTAATTGCTTGGCAAGTCTCTCTTTGAACAAATTCTGGTTGACTAGGTAACTTACCTATAAGTTTAGGGTTAGAGGAAGAAGCTTGTTGGGCAATTTGAGTTTCTAAAATTATGTTGTGAGTAGCAAGTTGATCAATTTTGGAATTAAGTTGTTTAAATTGCTCCTCGCTTTGTTTATTAATGGATATTTGTGTTCCTACAAACTGCTCTAGAAGGGTCTCTAAAGTAGATTTAGCTGGTGTAGGAGTATAGGATTGCTTCATGGGAAAACCTGATGGGTTATTTAGTTTAAGATTTTGGTTAATCGGTGGGTTTAATTGGGAGGATGGATTAGACCAAGAAAAACCAGGATGGTTCTTCCATTGATGGTTGTATGTGTTTGAGTTCATACCCATTCTTTTGTTATACCCCCCTTGGACATAATTTACCTCCTCATTTGAACTACATTGGGAATAAGGATGAGGACCTCCACATAGTTCATAAACAACATCAGTATTTTCAATAGAATTAATTTGAGTTTTACTTACCATTTTGGTGAGTGCATCTACCTTTGCTGTTAGCAGGTTAATAGTGTCAAGTTCCAAGATCCCTTTTGCTTTTGCCATAGTTGTCTCATCTCCCATGTATCCTTGGGATGCAAGTTCTTCAAGTAAAGTGACAACCTCTCTTACTGTCTTATCCATCCATTTACCTCCAGATGTGGCATTGACTATGTTGCGATTCTCATTTGTTAATCCGTTATAAAAATTTAAGGAATCATCCAATCGGGTAATCCATGATGTGGGCATTGCCTTTGGAGTTCCTTAAATTTTTCCCAAGAAGTATAAATTGTTTCATTTGGATTTTGCTTGAAGGTGGTGATCTCATTACGGAATTTTGCAGTCTTTTGTGGAGGGAAGTACTTTTGAAGGAATGCTTGCTTCAATTCATCCCAAGTGGTGCTTGATTCACTTAGTAAACTTACCAACCATATTTGAGCTTTTTCTTTGACTGAAAATGGGAAGAGTCTCAATCGAATTGCATCATCCAATACTCCATTTATTTTAAATGTTGCACATACGTTCAAGAATGTCAAGATGTGTACATATGGATCCTCCCCTTGCAAACCACCAAACTAATTATTTTGCACCATTTGAATGATGCTAGGTTTGATTTCAAAGTTGTTGTTTGCAATTGAAGGAGCCATTATTCCCCCCATACAATCTGTGATGTTAGGCATGGCAAAGTTGCCTAACGTTTGTCTTTCTCCGGCCATTAAGTTGTGTTGATCTTCTTCTCTTTGTCTTTGATTCCTATGCAAAGCATAAAAAGTTTGATCAATTTCAGGATCAAATAGAAGATCATTAGAGCTTCTACTTTGTTGCTTGTCCAACTAGAATTAAAACAAAAAATAAAAATTATAAAACAAAAACAAAAACCTAAAACAACTTTTCACTATCCTATATTAATAAAAATTACAACAAGTTCCCCGGCAACAGCGCCAAAAATGTGTTAGTCCTACTATGGGTGACCCAAATCCAAAGGGATTAGTATAGGATGAGTAGGGTGTTGAACTCTAGAGAACTTGGAAATTTTATATTAATTGGACAGTTACTAGGATGGATAGGCAAGGATATAAAATAAAAGATTTAAACCTAACTATATGCTACTATACTAATATTATGATTAAAGATGTTGATTAGGTTGAATTACAAATCAGAATTGATTTTAATAAGATATGTTATATACATGCAATGATTGAGAGTATGGTCTATAATTCCTAAAAGCAACTCTCATTGTCAATTAGAAGTGTTTGATCTAGAGTCTATAAGCATTCTCATGTCATCATAGAGATAGAACAGAACCATAAACATTCATGCCAATACTATCATTCCCCTTAGAGTGGATTTGCTTGTCTCCAAGTGCTTATCCTATTCTCTAAGTAATTTTAATTGTTTCTCCATCAATTTATCCCAACTCTCATTGTGAATAATTTGACTATCATATTATACATGGTGATCAAGCACATACAACATTAATTAAGCACGCAATTAAAACTAAATCATGCAAAGCATAAAAGAAATAGAATGATTAAAACCAATACTTTATTGTAATTCGAAAAAACCAAACTATTGTATATTCATAGTGTAAATGACAAAGTTTAGACAAGAAGACAAGATGAACATCAAGGAACAAAGATAAAAAAGACAAGGGAAAGGAAACTTTGATGATATTTTCTTCAATCCTTGCTCCAGAAATTTACTTTGAAGAAGTGTCCTTGAATGCTTGCTTGAATGCCTTAGTGACTCTTCAATCTTGTTCTAACTTTTGAACACTTGAATTACACTTTTAATTACTAACTTAATATATGAATAATACTAATATCACATGTCTAAAATTCTATAAAATATTCTTATTTATAGTTTTCTAGGTGTCCCAAATTATGTCCTTTGCAAAAAGGAGCCTTTTGTGAAGTGTTTTGATGAAAAGGCACCATAACTACTCAAGACAGGCTAGGATGAGTCAGCACCATGTGGCTTCTGGCATGACTTGGCACCAAAGGGCACGAGTCAGTACCAAAGTGTTCTGTCACGACTCAACAGCAAAGGGCACGAGTTGGCACAAGCTTGTTTTGGCTAGTCCTTGCGAAACTTCTTCCCTTTCATGCATAAAACCCTTAATCCTTTGAGAGTTACCTAGATTACTTAAAGAACACTTAAAAACAAGATTAAAGGCAACACTTTAAAGATAAAATTCATGCATCAAAACACAAAATTAACTATTAATTGATTAGTTTAAGTATACATATTTGCATCATATCACTTAGACGCTCCGGGAATATTTATTTTTGGATGAATGTTTATTTTGAAATGTTATCTTTCGAGGTTTTAATTAGATTCTAAATATTATTTCCTTAAGGATTATGTTTAAAGTATATTTTAACTATGCTTCCGCAACTTAAGGTTTTCTAAAAAAAAAACAAAAAGGGGGTTTATTTAAGTTAATGTAAGAGATTTTGGTATGATCCTACACAGACGTGGTGACCTTATGTCTTCCCGTGTTCTAGAACTGTCATGTCTCAAAAGTTGGGATGTGACAATTTCTAACTAGAAATCTTCAATCCTTATCTAAGAAGATTTCCTATTCCATAGTTGATTCCAATTTATATTTGAGCCTCTATATAAATTTAACCATTCATGGAAAATTCATATAAGCTTTTTATCAATAAAATTTAGTTTTCTTAAGAGTGTTATCTCTTACTTTTTATTCTTACTTGAATCAAGTTCATACAATCAAAGCTAATTACTTTGTGCATAATTATTCCAAGATTCTCTTTCATAAAATGGCATTGTGTTGCAGAGATCATCATCCAAAGGTGATCATATTCCAAGGTGCTTTATCACGAGTCAGATTTAGGTCGCGAACTTGGGAAAACCTAATTTAGCTTTCCAATGAGTTGCTTTCAAGTGTAAAGATATTAGATCTCAAGTTTAATATATTTTGGGTTCGTATCTATGAGGCCTTGCCTAAGCATCGGCCTGGTCCGCTAAAGGAAATCGGGATGCTCATTCAGGTTTAGACTCATGATGGAACCCTTGGATTCTGATTTAGTTGATTTTGAAAATGATTTTGGTAGTTGCCACCTTAATTTTATTTAGTTGGGAAAACATTAAGGAAAAAACCCAAATTGACTCCAATTTATTAATTTTTAATTAATTTGCCTAAGGATAAAAATCACTAGTCTTTGAACTAGGTTGAGTTCGGGGACTAGGTTTTTTTGTTTTAAATAATCTAAATTTGGCTCTTAAGTTTAATTTGACTTTGAAAAATTGATTTCATGAATGACAAATATTATAAAATGATAATTGTAAATAAGATACATGAATATGACATGAATGCAAGGTGAAAATAAAACATCTACAAATTAATTAAAAAAAAGGAAAAGGAAATTGATTGAGATTTGGATTTGAGGTTTGGATTTAGATTCCAAACGTGCCTACGTACCCCATTGAATGGGAATCAAAACCTATGTAGTTCGTTCCACGATTAAGTGGAAGGTTTAGGAGTTGATTAGATTGATTTTGTTTGGGTGTTTTGAGAGTGAGGAAAAAGGCTGATACCTTTGCTTTTGGCAAGCGAAGGATTTCACCAGACTGAAGTTCCATTTTATCAGAGCCAGGTGATTGGATTGATTAGGAGATTAATTAATTAATTAAAACTATTAATTAACTAATTAATATGATGAAAAGGATAGATAGATTAATTAATTAAAAAGATTAATTAATTAATTTGGATGAAAGGTGGATTGAGAAAAAGGATTAATTTGATTTTGGAAAAATGTGATTAATTAATTAATTAATTGAGTGATTAATTTAAAAAAAAAAAAAGAGTTTTAGTTAATTAAAAAGATTAATTAACTTGGTTAGGGTGAGATAATTAATTAATTAATTAAAAAGATTAATTAATTAATTAGAGAGTTGTTGGAGGGAGAAGAAGAGTGAAATTAGTAGATAACTATCAATACTAATTCAAAAGGTGTATTGAAATGAAGGATAAAAGGAGGTATTTATAGAAAAAGTGGATGAGGGTAGTTTGGGAAGTGGAAAAGTAAAAAGACCAAAAGGGTAGATCTAGAAAAAAGATGAAAAATCATATTGGAGGTATTTTGAAAACTGCAAAAAGAGTAGTGGGGACCGCGCTACTAGAGGGCTCGGCGGCACCACCTGGCCTCTAGGCGGCGCTGCTGGTGTGCCGGGCAGCATGCTGCTCAGGAGGGTGGCTGCAGCTGACGTGGCTTTTTTTTTTTTTTTTAGAGATTGGTTATTGGTTTGGGATATTTGGATGTCCGGTAGCAATATAATTGAAGGCTAAAAAAATTTCTTTAGGAGGCAGTGAGCCCCTGCCCGCTAAATGGTTTGCGAGACCACTGTAACGGCTTCACGTAACGCATTAAACTCAGAAAGTGCTAAGACTGCATTTGGATGATGAAGGTGTAAAATTAAGAGTTCACAATATCATTATCTAAAAACCTCCTGGCAAGGCAGATTTTTAGAGTCCTCTCTTAACGAGGCAGGATGTATGAAGAGCTCTATTAGCGAGGTGAATTTCTAAAGTCCTCAATTAACAAGGCATATTACCTAAGACCTCTATCATCGAGGTGAATTTCTTAATTCCTCAATTGAGGAGGCAAATTATCCAAAGAACTCTATTAATAAGGTGAATTTCTAAAGTCCTCGATGGAAAAGGCAGAATGTACAAAGACCTCTATCAGCGAGGTGAATTTCTGAAGTCCTCAATCGATAAGGTAGATTACTAAAAGACCCCTATCATTAAGGTACATTTCTAAAGTCCTTGATCGATAAGGTTTGAAGACCTCTATCAATGAGCGATTTCTAAAGTCCTCAATGAATGAGGCAAACTATCTGAAGACCTCTATTAGGGAGACAAATTTATAAAGTCCTTAATGGACCAGGAAAGATATACGAAGACCTCTATTAATAAAGTGAATTTCTAAAGTCCTCAATTGATGAGGCAGATTACCTGAAGACCCCTATCATCATGGTGAGTTCTTAAAGTCCTTAATTGATAAGGCAAATTATTTGAATACCTCTATTAGGGAGGTAAATTTTTAAAGTTCTTGATTGATGAGACTAATTATCCAAGACCTTTATTAGCAAGGTGGATCACTAAAGTTCTCTATCAATGAGGCAAGTTTTCTCTAAGACCTCTAAGCGAGGCAAATTTTCTAAAAGTCCTACATTAATTAGGCACATTATACGAAGAGCTCTCAGTGAGGTATGCTATTTGAAGGATATGAAAGAATTGAAGTTACTTGGAAAATATGAAGCTGTTCAGAAGTGTGAGGCCTCGCTGAGCACTGGCCCGATCCACTGAAAAGGAGATCATAATGCTCATTTGGGGTTGGACTCATAGTTAGAGCCCTCGAGCTCGGATGGGATGATTTTTGAAAATGTTTTGAAAGTCGCTACTCTAATTTTAAATGGAAAAATTAAGGAAAAACCCAATTATGACTCCAATTCATTAATTTTGTAAGTAATTTACCCAATGATAAAATCACTATCACTAGTCTTTGAAACCAAGGAGGATTTAAGGACTAGGTCTTTGATTTTAAATAATCTTGATTTGGCTCCTAAGTTTAAGTTGGCTTAAAAATTAATTTTATAAATAGCAATTATAAGATAAAAATCCATGAGCATAGCATAATTATGAATGCATGAGGAAATTAAGAAAGCAAGTAAGGTAAAACATCCATAAGCTAAGGAGAGTGTCCTCTCTAATCCTTATAAATATTAGGAGAACCACATAATCACTCCTTAACTCTAAAATAATTTCATTGATTAATTACATTAATCTGATATAATACAAATGAATATTTACATTTGACAGTAATATGAGGAAAAGGTTAATTTTGGAGATTTAGATTTTGAGGTTACATACCCCATTGAATAAGGATCAAAACCTATGTAGTTCGCTCCATGATTAAGTAGAGGATTTTAATGATTAATTGAGTTGGTTAATTTAGGGATTGTATAAGTAAGAGAATGTATTATACAGGGTTTTAATGATTAATTGAGTTGGTTAATTTAGGGATTGTATAAGTAAGAGAATGTATTATACCTTTGATTTTGGCGAGTGAGATGGACAAAGGGCTTTGCCGGACCAAAGTTCTGATTTATCGATAATGGGAAATGAAGATCCTACTCAAAGAGAGTGGATGGGAATGGAGAGTTAGATTGATTGATTGATTGATTAAAAGGATTAATTAATTAATTAATTAAATTGGATTGGATGGATTAATTAACTAATTAATTAATTAATTAATTAAAAAGATTAATCAATTAATTTGGATGGATTGATTTTGAAAAAAGTGATTAATTAACTAATTAAAATGATTAATTAATTAAGTGGTATGATTAAAAAAGATTAGTTAATTAAAAAGATTAATTAACTTGGTTGGGAATGGATTAATTAATTAATTAAATATGAGATTAATTGGAATGAGAGAGAGAGGAGAGAGCGAGTGGATAGCCTATCAATAAATACTATAGGGTGTGTTGAAATGGTAGAAATAGAAGCTTATTGATAAGTAAATGGGGTGAGGGGCATTTTGAAAATGTTAAAAGTGAAAAGTGAAGAAGGATAGGGCTGGAAAAGTGGTAAAAATCGGACAAAAAAGGGGCAAAAAGTTCATTCTAAAGGGCAGAGGGGGGCCAACTACATAGGAGGGCACAAAGCACTGTGGTGGACATATGGTGGCACCCTCTTTTTTTTTATTTTTATTTTGTTTTAGAGATTGATATTGGTTTGTGATGAAAAATTAAGCATCAACATGCTAATGTACTTGAAGGCTAAAATTTTTCTTTTAGCCCACCCACTAACTAGTTAATAGGATCGCAGTACCAGTTCTGTATAACACACTAAACTTAGTAGGTATCAAGCTGTGGCTGCAACATGAGGGTGCCAAATTAAGGGTTCACAGGAATATCTAAAGATTTAAAGCTCTTTTGAAAAATTTGAAGACTTGAAGCCATTTGGAATCCATAAGTCCATATACCATAGCATTAAAGACCTAAAGCCATAGGAAATCATTATACCACACCACGATGTAGTAGTCATAATGATCATCTACTAGCCCTTAGATATGGCCTATCCTATAATGCCAAGCTTCTTAGCTTGTATACTTATTCAGGCATTCCACAGCCTTGACACTGAGCTTTTCAACTTGTCTCTTAAATATTGAGCTCTTTAGTTTGGCTCTGCTACATGAAGTATAGATAAATCTCATCAAGCTAAGATTAGTTGTTTACTTCCTAGCTTGCTACTTGATATGCTTAGATCAAATAAGGAAGTGGGAGGCCTTTAATCTGACATAAAATTAGCCAAGTACTAACTGTGACCAGAGACACAGCCCATCCAAATGATTACCACTTATGGGTTATTAATATAACCCCTGCTAGTAAATTAGCCCATTTGAAACTCATCCTTATTGTCATCTTCAAAGACCATCCTCTTCAAAGCTCAAACAATCACAGAATAGAGGAATGTAATAGTTGTCACCTATAAAGTATACAAGGAAAAGCATTCTAGTATAAAGCCTGAGCCTTACAGTGCTCCCTCATACTATAACACATGAAGCCACAACGCAGGCAATGACTAAACACACTCACATTACTGACAATGTCGACAATGGAACCTTTCACTTGTCTTGTCAAATCAGAAACCATTATCATTACCCTCCATATATGTAAGCCTACAGTGGACTCAACTATGAACTTATTTGAGTATAATAGGAGAATTGCATCACTATACTAACAAAGCTTGTTCCTTCTATTCCCATCTCCTTCTTTTCACTAAAAGATTTAAAAGCTATAAGGAAGTTCATCTTCTTCCTTACAACCCTTAAACTCCACAGCTAACTTAAGTAGGGTTTTCTATGAGTACAATACTCAACCACTTAATTCTTTCTTTTCATCTTATAGGCTTAAGAATCTAGCCCAAGAAAGATCCAGCTCATCATTTACCTTGATCAAAGACTGATAAGGCACCAAGGTAGCTTTTCCAATAATGCAAGCCTCTGCTTGCCAAATCTTTCACTGAGCCACCATCTCTAGCAACTTGCAAGGAAGCCTCTGGCTAAGCTTCTACTAATTGAGAGCTCACCATTACCAAGGTCATTTCTCGACCGAGATTTTCTATGTTTATTTCTCTATCTATTACTCTGAAATTTGCTATTTTCATTTTTCTTTTTTATTAAACCCACATATGGGTTCATTTTTTTTTTTAATTTTAATGGTAGAATCTTATGCTATGGTATTTGCTACCTTTGACCATTCCTATGGTATGTGTATATTTGGTTATAGGTCTTTTGTCTTTGATATGAAAGCCATAACAATCTCTCTCCCTCTCTCTCTTATAAACTGCTTTATGTTGGAGATTGTGAATATATATGTATATATGTATATGTGACTGTATTTTGCATTGGTAGTGTAATGGTGTGAATTTTTAGAAAAAAATCATTATTGATGTAGTGACTAGTGACTTGTGCTGGTGTTTATCCCTTTTGATGAAACCCAAATTTGGGTTCAAATTTTTTTTCATTTTTTAATTTTTTTATTATTTAAAAACATAAATGGATTCCATAATTTTATTTTGCCAAATCTAATTAATGGCGGTTAGTATAATTAAAGGTGAAGGCCCTTGATTAAGCCAAAAATGATGTTAAAGGGGTTAGTCCAGTTTGTTTTTCAACACACACATTGAATCTAGGACCTAAGTTCATACCCTGAATTATTAGTTTTCCATTTAAGATGTATATATAATATGTGTACTTAAAACATAATTTGTTTATATTACCAAAATATTTAAATATTTTATAAATTTTTTTAAAATACAATTGAGTTTCAATAACCTAATATAAAAAAAATATTGTATTAATTAAGAATGTAATTAGAAACATTTTAAAAGTTCACTAATCAATTTTAATTTTATATATATATATATATATATATATATATATATATATATACACTATTAGATCTTTCATTTAACTATTAATATTCTGTTTGTTCCATTAAAAAAATTTTTTTGAAAAACATTTTTCATATTTTTTGATATTTGGAACTCTTTAGAAAATTAGACAATAAAGAGTATTTTTCTATTTAATTAAAATATAGTTATTTTTAAGGAAAATGACTTCATCTTTATGAAAAAATAATTCATTTTCCAAATTATGACAAACTTAAAAAAATATATAAACACACGCTTATTAATCTACTAGTCATTAACAATCGATGATCACAATTTATTATTTTATGTATTTTTCATATTTAATAATAAAATTTCAAAATATTAAATTTTTATAAGTTTAAATATATTTTTGGAAACAAAGGAGGGCTAAAGCAGCTATAGGGAAAAAAAGAAAAGAAAAAAAAAACAACAACAACAACAACAAAATTAGCTCATATGAGCTCTAACCTTCTAAGCCAAGAAATACCCATATAATCATCATTCAACAAAGGTTTCACCTCTACTGAAGAGGAAATATTCTCATTAATACCTTTGGAATAGGAAAAGGCCTTATTAGCAAGTTGATCTGCAACACGATTTGCTTCATGATTTATACGTCTGACATGAATTCTCTTATCTGTTCTCTTAAAATCTAAGCAAGCCTTTACAAAATTAGCATGCATGCTAAAACTCTTGTTATGCTCATTAAGCCAATTAACAATAAGAGAAGAATCCACCTCTACCATCAAATTTCGAATGCCCAAAGACCAAGCCAAGGACAAACCCTGCAACACTACCCATATCTCAGCTCCTATGGCATTTCATTGACCAATATTAACCACAAAACTAGAGCACCATTTCCTATTGCTATCATAAATCACCCTTCCTCCACTAGCCTGCATATAAGGATGTTTGCCCTTGTACACCAAGAAGGGGGTTGAATTGGTAGGAAATTAAAATTTTGATAGAAAAGAGATAGGGAAAGAAAGATGAAGACACAAGGTGGTTCGGATCCAACCGATCCTACATCCACTCCCTAATCACACTATTGAGTATTTTCACTATCTATGGAGTCTTACCAAGTTCACTCCTAACTTAGTGTTTAGGCTCACACCAAACCTTACAAGAGTTTTAAGAAGGCTAACTCTAAAACCCAACTAAGTATTTTACTAAGGCTCGCTCTTAAACCTAAACAAGAGTTTTCTTAGGCTCACTCCTAAACCTATATAAGTGTTTCAATGGCTAACACTCAACCAACCAACACAAGATGTGTATTACAAAGGTTTTTGTTTGAGAGATGAAATTGCAAGACTTTGGATACTTGTTAAACTATTCTCACCAATCCAAGGCCTTTGGAGGGGGTATATATAGCTTATATCCTCCAAATATATATAGCTTATATCCTCCAAAGAGCCGTTTTAAGTGAGTACAAGAGATAAAAAATCAACTCCAACAAGCTTGCAAAAAGTTGTCTACCAGAAGCAGAATCACGGTCGCGAAATCCAGAAATCCCAACGGCTAGTTGACACGTGGCGTCCTCTTATTGGTGTCTTAATTATCCATTATAGGCATGGGCGTTTGTATAAATTTCATAATCGCGATACCTAATTCGCAGTTGCTTCTGAGATCGCAAATCCTTCTATCTTTTGCCCTTCATTTGCTGTAAATTAATCGAGATTGCGATTTACATGTTGCGGTCACAATTTTCAAGTCATTTTTTGTACTTAAGGAATTTATGATTTCTTGAATCTTTAACCTTTTCTAAGTGCATTTCCTGTAAGATAAATACTAATTGCAAACAGTAGCTTGTTTTAATTTAATTGACAAGATCAAAATAAAGATTAACCAAGTTGTGAACCAACTTAAGTCAACAATCTCCCCCTTTTTGATTTTGACAATTAACTTGAATTTAGAAAGAACAAGTAATAAAATTTACAAATTTGCAAAAATTCATATGCAAAGATTCATAAAGTGAAAAGATTATAATGTTCCCCCTAAGTTCATGCTCCTTCTTTGTTCATTCAATAAAGTATCTCCCCCTTAAATAATCAATTCATGCCACAAGTTGTGAATTTTACTTTCAAATTCCTTCTCCCCCTTTGTCAAGATCAAAAAGAGGATGTGAAAAGAACAAGTAAAATATGTTAAGGGAAGTTAAACATATAAGAAACTAAAAATTAAGTAAACTCAAATGAAACATATAATGAGCAAAGAAGTTTAAAATTCAAATAAAATTGTATTGCATTCATTTTAGATTACAAATAATATTTTATTTTGCAAGAGAAGTGCCAAAATGAGAATGCAAAAACAAAACAAAATAAAAAAATTTCCCAATGTTCTCAAAAGTTTAAGATTCATCTCCTTCTTCATCTCCATGTTCCTTTTCTTGTTCTTCCTCACTTTCCCATTCTTGTAAATTACATTGAGGAAGACCCTTATGACCTTGGATATCATAAATATCATGACGAATGTGACCCAAAAAAATTGAGTCTCTTCAATACTTTGTGAAGGAGCACATTTGTTTCACTTTAAGCTTAAGAAGGTTGAGGAGAGGTTTGAATTCCTTGAGTTCTTTGACTTCCTTCTTCAAAGGGTTGGCTAGGTTCACCTTAGACACTCACCCTAGTCCTTTTCTTTGAAGTCTCTTGAGTACCAAATTCACCAAAGATGTACTCATATTCATTATTTTTCTCTCTTAAACATTTGGAGTGAAGCATGTACTCTAAGTTTAGCATGGAAAGTTCAAAGGAAGTTTAAAGGATAGCTTTGGTTTGGGGGGTTAGAGCTCCCACTTATTTAGCTATTAGAGAGATATGTGAGGAGAGCAGAATGGTTCCTTTTGAGGTCTTTGCCAATTGTACAAATTGATCTATAAGAAACTTGGCACTTTGAATTTTGTGGTTTTTTATTAGACCAAAAAGGAAGAAAAGGTCTTTTTGGGTCACCTTCTCTTTAGCGTCACAATGTAATGGAAAACCCAAAAGGTGAGAGTTTTAAAGTGTTCGGCAAGTGAGTTCTTAGCATCATACTTACTTTCAATGGATATCTCTTGCCAAAAAAAGTTATAGCTTATGTCCAATTCGATTATGGTGAATGCACCTTCCTTTTGAAGCCCAAAGATGTTAATTACTTCCTCCAATCTAAACTTGGAACATGCTTCACTCCAAGAGGAGATGAGAGTTTCTTAAGAAGAACCATAGTTGCTGGAACTTCTTGGTTAGCTCATCATGTCCTTCTTCTTGCATAAAATGAAATTTCTCCATTGAAGGTTGTCAAAATAAGTGAAGATACCTTTTTCAATTCCCAACTTTCTCAAGGCAAATAAATCAGGCACCTTGTTTAGTTGAATCATTTTATCCTTCAATTTCAACAAATTTACCTTCACTTCATCTCTTAGGCCTTTTATGAGATCAAAAGTTGAGGGATGAGGAATTTGGGAAACCATAGGTTCTTTCCCTTTTGAAGATCTTAGGGTTCTAGTTTTAGGAGCCATTTTTGAAAAAGAAAAGTAGAAGATATGAAGAAATAGGTGAAGAAAATTAAAGAGAATTTATGGAAACTTGAAATAGATAGAGCAAATATGAGAGTTAAAACTTTTGGGAGACTTTGTATGAATGTAGAATATGTTTTACTAGATAAAAGGGGTATTTATAGCAAAAAAAAAAAAAAAAGGAGCAAAAAAGGGGCAAAAAATGGCTATATTTGCATTAAATTCAAAATCTAAGCATTTTCCAATGGCTAAATTTTTTTTTTGTCAAAGTTGTAAATCGCAAAATGAAATTACACCGTGAAATTTGAAATTTTCATATTTTGTGACCACAATAATATTTTGCAACTGCTATTTACAAATTCTGATATATTTGCATTAAATTCAAAATCTAAGCATTTTCCAATGGCTAAATTTTTTTTTTGTCAAAGTTGTAAATCGCAAAATGAAATTACACCGTGAAATTTGAAATTTTCATATTTTGTGACCACAATAATATTTTGCAACTGCTATTTACAAATTCTGATCCAACGTTAAAAAAATTGAAATTTGTGCTTGGGAAATCGAAATGGCGACTGCAATTTGGAGTGTTTTTCAGAATTTTAAGAGGAAACAATGAAAACTCTCATGCAATGCAAATGGCATTGCATGCAAGATCAAAATAGATTGAAATCATACATTAAGCACTAAAACATCATCCAATTTTAAAAAATTCAAACAAACATTCCTTGCATACCAAAAATCAACCACAAAGATACCAAAAAGCAACCAAATATCATCAAGTCTATTCATTAAAGGTCTTAATCATATTGGCATTTAATCAAAACAACATTTTCAATTAGGGATTAAACATTCTTGCCGACATTACCAATGCTAATTGCCTTACCCTTGGCATTGTTTGCAAGTACGGTACCCCATAAAATATTTCCTTGAATTTTTCATTCCCAATTATGTGTCTTGAGCATCTACTATCTTCATATCATTGACTCATCATTCTTAATGGATTTGACACACCTATAGGAAAAGCAATTCATCTTTGCTTTGGTACCTAAGTATATTTGGGTCCTTGGGGGTTTGTGATGGAAGGATCCTCTAGCTTGAGGTATGCTTTCCTTATATAACAAAAAATGTTTATATGCCCATTTTTCATACAATAATGGTACTTAAGCTTAGACTTGAAAGTCTTTTTGGATTTTGCCATATTGTTATGAAATTTAGGCTTTTTCATAACATTATGATGATTATGCACATAACAACATAAATTATGTTGTGAATGTGGTTATTTAGGAGCATGCCTTTTGTATATGAATGCATGATTTGCTTTTGGCTCTAAAGCTTTGTGAACCCTTATGAATCCTCTTAGGGCTGGGGGGTTTAGTGTGTGATTTTACTCCATTTTTAACAACCATAATACTAGAGGTTTAAGGAGTTATGGCTTTGACAAAAGATGGAAGAGAGGATGTAAAATCTGATGAACCATCAAAGCCAAGACCATGCCTTACTAAGGGTGGTCTTTAACATACAATTAGTGTATTCAAAGCTTCCTTCCCTTTATGAAATTTAAATTTTGAGCTTCTTAATTCTTCAACCTCTAATTTTAAAGAATTATTTTCTTTATTTAAAGCTTAAAAGGAGGGGGTTTTTGTGGAAATTTCTTCTAATGTGTCTTTGAGACTAACATTAGATGTTTTCAAACTTAAACCAAGTTTTTCCAATTTTTTAAAATTTCTTTTAAGTTGTGAACATTTTTCTTTATAAAATTTCATTTTTGAAAGATACTTTTAGCACTTTAAGGTTATAGCTTTCATGAGTTCATCCTCATCATCATCTTCATCATGTAAATTATCACAATCATCATCACAAGAGTGAGATGTGGAGCAAGCAATATCATCATCATTAGAATGATAAGTGGAACATATCTCATTTATAGGTTCCTCTAAAGCCATAAAGTAAAGGTTTGTTACATCCTCATTCTACTCTTCACTTGAAGAGCTATCATCCCGAGTAGCCTTGAATCCTTTCTTCTTTTCTTTGTCCCATTTCTTCTTTTTCTTGTTCTTGGGACAATCAGGGCTTTAAATGGTCTTGCTTCCCACATCCAAAGTAAGTTACTTCATTTTTCTTTTTCTTCTTGCATTTGATGATCTCTTTCATTCTTCTAGTGATTCTTGTTAGCTCCTCATCTTCATCATCATTTGAAGAGTCACTTGAATTGCTCTCACTATCAATTTGATTTTGAAAGGACCTGAGAGCTAGAGACTTCTTTTTATCCTTTTCTTGATGCTCTTCTTTCTCTATAACTGGAGACATCTCTTCGATGAGGAGCTTGCCAATTAGAACATCGATAAGAACCTTTCCAAGATCCTCATTAGCTTCTTCAATGCCTGCAATTCTAGCTCTATAGTCTTTCTTTGGGAGAGCTTTAACAATCTTATGATTTATATCATCCAAGTTGTATATTTTGCCTAATTTCTTCATATTGGTAACAATGGCTAGAAGCCTATTTATCATGTGAGTGATGCTCTCATTAGGCTTTATCTTGAAAAGCTCATACTTGATTGTAAGCAATTGAATCTTTTTAGATTTAACTTTCTTAGTTCCTTCATGGTAGTTTTCTAGAGCTTTCCAAATGCTATAAGCACTTGAACAATGTTGAACTCTACCACTTTCTTCTTTTGAGAGAGCACTAGGAAGAATTGTCATAGCTCTCTTATCTTTGCCATTGGCTTTTCTTTGTGCATCCACCCATCCCTCTGTAGGAATAAGTTCTTCAACACCATCAACCACTTTTGATGTAGGCTTCCATTCCTTGATTGTGCAATCCCATAAATCTATAAGATCACTATGAAGGTATACCTCCATTCTAAACTTCCAATATACATAATCGGTGTCATTAAAGTATGGCTTGAGATCATACGTCCCTTTATTGGCCATTTTGATTTTTCTCACACACTTACATTGTGTAAGGCCTCACCCGAGCACTGGTCCGAGCCGCTAAGGAATCAAAATGCTCTTCAGGAGAAACTCCACAATTGGAACTCATTATGAGTTTAGAAAATTGATTTATGTAATTTGGAAGTTGTGGAAGTGAGTCGCTACTCTAATTTACTTATTTTAATTGGGAAAATTAAAGAAAACCCAACATGATTGACTCCACAAAATATTTAATTTATCCCAATGGAAAATGTACTAATCCATGAGTGACCAAAGAGGGCTCGGGGATCAGGTTTTGGTAATTACACATTTGAGAAAATATAATTTTCTTTAGTTTGGCTAAAAAGTGCAAAATAACTCTTAAAAAGGAATTTTTGTGTATGCATGAATGGGAATATAATGATGCATGAAAGAGATATATGATAAGATGGAATGATAATTATATATGAATAAGCAAAATAAATCATACTTAATTATTACAAGGCAAAAACGATTGAAATAAAGAGGATCTTTCCTCCAGCCCTTATGGGTACTAGGGAAAGCACACATTCCTCAACTAAAGTAACATAGAATCAAAAATAAAAGATTAACACAAATAAATCAAAGTAAAAGGGGGAGTTGATGCCTTTTAGAATGGCAGCCTGCGTATCCTATTGAATAAGAATCAAACCCCATGCAGTTCCCCCTTCTTACGAAGGAGGGGTTTTGGAAAAAGTGTTGGTTTGTTTATTAATTTAATTCTGATTCTTAAATTAATAAATTTTAGATCTTTTCTATTTTAGACCTAAAGAGAATTCTAGATCTGAGTTTAGAATTTTGAAAATGGACAAAAAGGAATAATACCTTTGCTTTCCTTATCTTTCGGATGAATAGGGCGAGCTTAACTCTAGATCTAAGCTCTACTTTGGATTTACAACCCTGAAGTTGAACCTTAAACAGCGAAAGGTTAGCAAAATAGTGTAATAAATGCAAATTAAAAGAATTTGAAATGATAGATTTTAGTATCAAATTTCAAGCAGAACTTAAGCACAACAAGCAGAGCAATATAGGAGAGTTTCTGCCTTAGAATTCCCCCAAATGAGCTAGAAGAAGGCTCTATTTATAGAGCTAGTGAAGGGGGTGCCGACGGCATTGGTAGCTGCACTGAAAGCTCACCGGTGGCACAAGCAGCACCGATGAGTTGCCGGACATCCGAGCGATACGGTCGGTGTGCCACCCATACACTAGCACACATTTCATTTCGCCTATTAGGCGACACACCGGAGAGAGGCGGCATGCTTGGCGTGTGCCAAATGGCTGGTTCGACCTATGTCCATTTCTGGTCCGTTTCAATTTCAATTCAAGCCCAATTTAATTCTATGAGTTCATGACTGAAAAGTAGTCAACTAGAGGTGAAAGATTCAGAAAATTTATTTTTCAACAAGGTGCTGCCCCGCACACCGCAAGGGGCACTGCCCCCTTGACCCCTGCCCGCTAACTGGCTAGCAGGACCACCATATGCATAGTGCACTATTCTTAGTAGGTCAAGCTACAACCAGATCATAAAGGTGCAAATTTGAGGGTTCACAGTTTGAAGAATGAGACTAAAGCTCTGATACCACTTGTTTGCCCTTGTGCACCAAGAAGGGAGGTCGAATTGGTAGGAAATTAAAATTTTTATAGAAAAGAGATAGGGAAAGAAAGATGAAGACACAAGATTAGTAGGCTAACCTTAGATGGCGGGCAACAAATAGCCTAGGAAAGCGGGGTGGCAGCTGGCCTCAGATGGTAGGCAGTGGCTAGCCTCGAATGGCGTGGCAGCTCACCTTAGATAGTGGGTGGTGGCTAGCCTCAGACTGGAGAAACAAGCCTTAGGTAATAGACTTGCCTTGAATAGGCGAGCGAAATGCCTTTAACTAGTTGGATAGGAATTAAGGAGAAACCTCTAAACATAAGCCTTGGGCAATAGACTTGCCTTAAACAAGCGGCCTGAAAGCTTTTAACTAGTTAAGTAGGAATCAAGGAGAAACCCTCCAACTTGCTTTGCAAAGCACTAAGCAAATGCAAAGTAGTTTGCTTAAAGTTTAAGCTTTAAAAGTTTATCCTTTGAAGTGTAGAGAGGTCCTCTATATATATAGGGAAGGCAAGAGCATATGATGCATAAACTTTCGAAGTAGGATAGTGCAAAAATAGGGAAAATCGTGTGACCTGCTACACAAGTCTCCGTGGCACCGCAGAGGTCTGTGTGGCACTTTCGCAGAAGTATATGCTATTATCGCAAAAGTCTGTATGGCAGCTACACAAGCCTTGTTTTGCCTATCCTGCCCATTTTCACCCATTCTTGCTAGTTTCTTATCCCTTTTTTTGCAATTCTAGTTGCGTTGTATTCGTTACTCAATCCCGGATGATTTGAAAGGGTTCAAATATCAAAAAGACAAGTTTTGATTTTCCTAGTTTTCCTATTTTGAGTGTTTTTGGCTTCTAAAGGTTTCTTTACTGAGCCTAAGTCCTTCTAACATTCAAATGCATACTGGAAGGAGTAAAATTAAGGGTTCACAGCTGCCCCCTTATTAGAATTGTCTTTGTTTGAAAGGCGATTATCATGAAAATGGACCTAAGGATGAGAGATGGTAAAAGGAACTAAATTAATGTCTAGGTCAAAGTTTAGACTTTGGGTGAAAGGTGTGGTTAAATTTTAAGGAACATGCTCACAGTATATTTGGGAGATCTGGTAGTTAGTAGCATTTGATAGTTGTCCTTTTTGGTAGGAGCTAAAAGCAATGTTCCTATTTGGTAGGAATGATGTATAGTCTAGTAAGACAGAAGGTGACCCTGTCTGGTAGGAATTGACAAAATGGTGATCCTGTCTAGTAGGAACAACAAAGTATTAATCCTATATGGTAGGAATGGAAAGTGATGATCCTGTCTGGTAGGATAAAAAAGATGACTATTCTATCTTGTAGGAATGGTAAAGATAACTATCCTATTTGGTAGGAATAGTAAAAATAATGGTTCTTTATGGTAGGAATGAAAAGTGATGATCTTGTCTAGTAGGATAAAAAAAGATGGCCATCCTGTCTAGTTAGAATGGTAAAGATAATTATCTTGTTTAGTAGGAATAGTAAGAGTAGTGGTCCTTTCTAGTAGGAATGAAAAGTGATGATCTTGTCTAGTATGATAAAAAAGATGACCATCTTATTCGATAGGAATGGTAAAGATAACCATCCTGTCTGGTAAGAACAGTAGAATTAATGGTCCTTTCTAGTATAAATGAAAAGTGATGATCCTGTCTAGTAGGATAAAAAAAAAACCATCCTAGCTGGTAGGAATGATAAAGATAAATTATCCTGTCTAATAGGAACAATAAGAGTAATGATCCTAATATTGAGATTATTTTTGAAAAGAGACTTATTCAGATTGATCGGGTTAATGATCTATCTTACTTCGAGAGTTTAACGATCTATCTTGATTCATGAGCCTATTTAATGTAAAAAATAAAAAGCTAGATAATTATGTAATGATCAGATACTTTAAACTTATGAAGGGTTAGTCTAATATAAAAGTCTTGATCTTTGGGAGAAAGATGCCCCCATTTCAGAAAGGTGAATATTTGGAAGGGATGTGCCCCTACTTTAGAATGATAAAGGAAAGTGATTTGGTCATTTGATTTTTAGTTGATTGGCTAGCTTAGAGGTGAAAATTGGCATATCAAGTATGAGGCTAATTGATCAATGGCTATCAGTTCAGCCTAGGAAGAAGTCATTCTAGGAAGTCGAGCAAGGTGTGGTCTTAGAAAAGATTGGGCTGTTCAATTTAAAAGACTTAGGTAGGTCTAACTTTGGAGAAGATTTGGTTTGAGGCTGGATTAGAGAGCTTGATCAAAAAGGTCAGGTCTTTGGATATGATTAGGTTTAAAGGTTTGGGGAAGGTCAATTTGTGGGGCTTGTCCTCAAAGAAGTTCACGTGGAAGGCTTAATCAGGTTTGGCACTTTGACTCAGCTAGGATATAACCTTTGAGGAGCTCAATTGGAAGGCTTGGTTAAGTTCTGCCTTAGGCTTAATCAAGTTTAAAAAACTATGTCAGGTTATGGCCTTTGGGGAGTTTATTTGGAAAGCTCGGTTAGATTTTTCCTTAAGACTAGGCTAGGATGCTAGACTTTATGGGAGGTCATACTGGGAGGTTAAATCTGGCATGGAGGAAAGGTCAGGCTAGGAAACCAACTCAAGAAGGCTCAAGCAGATTTTGCCTTAGAGGAGACTGTGGTCTTCATAAATGAAGGCTTTTTAAGAGTGGGCTTCATGGTGAAAGCTTTCAAGCTTAGACTTTATAGTGAAGGCTTTTTGGTTTGGATTTCATGGTGAAGGATTTTTTATTTGGGCTTCATGATGAAGGCTTTTTGGGAGTAGGCTTCTTGGTGAAGGCTTTTTGGGAGTGGGCTTTATAGCAAAGGCTTGAAGGTTTTTAATTAAAAGGCTTTTAGGCTTTAAGGATAGTTTGTCAGCTTAGGCTTTTCCACAAGGTGCTTTTGACCTCTTTGGAAGATGGTTGCTTTATCTCAAGTATAGTGGTAAAGCTTTTGGTCGCAGGCTTATGGATAAGGGTTTACACTTTGACATGGATGCATAAGTCTAAAAGGATTAAGTTGAGAATGGTTTGTAGGCCTTAAAAGACTTAACCTTAGGGATCATGTGTTTTGCCAAAGGGGCTTGACCTTTCAAGGATAATGAGATGTTTGCCAAAGAGACATGGAATGATTTGATTTTGAGTGGTTCAAGCCCTTCTTAAGCTTTGTGAGACATGACTTGATTTTGGTTTATCAAAGAAAACTGGCTTTAAGTATGATGAGTCTTCAAAGACTTAAGATTTTTAGTTCTACATATAGGCTTGGCTCTTAGAAGTTGATGAGACTTTGCCGAGGAAAGGATGGTATAAGGCTTGAGCTTTAAAGGATAGAATGGTACATTTTGAAGTTTGGGAATGGTTCAAAGGTGAGTTTGAAATTTTGAAAAGGATCAAGAAAGTTATATGATTTTGCTATTTATATCATGATTAATGAAAAAGAATAAGCCAAGCAAATCTTGCCATTTTGGCTTGAACATAGATGACATATTGGCTGAAAGAAAGTGCTCTTAGGAGTGGCTGAAGGACTAATAAGAAAAGACAACTTAGGAATCATGTTCTCAATAAGAGATAAGGACACGACGGACAAGTAACAGATGTGAGAGATTATGCATTAGCTCTTTAAAATAAGCGATGAGATAGGTTGACAACAGATGATGATGACCTAAAAAGACATGCCCCCACTATGAGATAAAAGCATATAAGACAATATCACTTTAAATAATGAGCCTCTAATGCAGAAGGATGACTTTAGAATATATGAGATGAGATAGATTGATTGAAGACGATTTGACAACATTGGACACCAAGGAAGATGACTGGGATGTGCTTTGTCTCTCTCTCTCTCTCTCTCTCTTTTCTTTTTCTCATTTTTTCTTAGCTCTAACTTTTGCCTAACCTACCCTTTTAGGTTTTCAGCTTAGTGAGCTTGGATTAATGAAAATTGAGAGAAAGTATTCCAACATGATTTATTGCTTTTCTTCACTTTAAGGGGCTTTGACCCTTGAATTTTGGATTTGATGAACTTGTTGCCCCTTGTTGATGTGTATTATTTGATTACCCAAAGTGCAATAGGCAATTACATTGAACTATTTTTTTATGCCTCAACTATTTGATGAGAGGCCTATTTCTTAACCTTCTTAAAGCGATTGTTGATGGCACCTCATGTGCTAGCTGTGGTGGATTTAATTGACTATTCGTTTCTCTTCTTTTCATTCTTTCTTTTTCTCTTTTTTTTTTCTTTTTCTTTCTTTTTCTCTCTTTTTTTTTTTTTTTTTTTTTTTGCTCAAAGCTCATCCATGTTTGAAGTAAGAAAGACAAATGCACAAATAACTAAAAAAATATGGATGTTCTATTATAATGAAAAATTTTAACAGAAAGAGACCGACATGATTGATGAAAAAATACATAAAGAAGAAAATAAGATGATAGAATTAGACTCAAATTTAGACTCAAACTTTGAGATTTTGACTTAGACTTGGATTTCAACCTCAGACAGGTCAAATTAGTTAAACTTGAACTCTTTCATGTCATGTCACTTGGGGTTAAAGTAAGGTGGGGTCGAATTGGATTCAAGTTCTTCATCATTGTTCGGGTTGGTGATGGGGAATGCAGGTTTGAAATGATGCACTTTGGATGTAATCATTAACTTTTGATACAGTTGCAACCAAAGCTTTGAAAATGGATAGGTATTGGGTTAACATATAGGCTCAATAGATCAAGAGTAGATTCTTAACAATGATATCTACTTGTTCTTGTTTGGTTGGCCTATTTACCATTTTAGCCATTTTAGCCCTCCACCTAGTAAGGGACATAGAGAAGGACTCATCTGGAAGTTGCTTTGTGGTTCCTAAATCACGCCTAGTGACATTTACTTCAATGTTATAATGATACTATCTAACAAAGACATGACAAATTTCATCCCATGTTCTTCTTTGGCTCTTGTCTAGTGAAAGAAACCATCTCCTGGTAGTTCTAGTTAGCGATTTTTAGAATATTTGAATAAGAAGCTCATTGCTAAGTCGCATAGGTTTCATTACTCCCATATATATCTTTAAATGAGTTCTGAGGCATGTGGTTTCATCAAATCTATCTAACTCAGGCATTCTAAATTTAGGAGGAAGCTTGGCATCAGGGAACAAGATCAAGCTATCCATATCAATTAAGTCATTGTGGTGCTTCAAGGATTCGATGGTTTTCTCTATAGCTTTAATTTTATCCAATAATTTAGTATCTTGAGAGAAAACTTCCCCACCTTGAAAAGGATCTAAGAGAGAAAAAGAGCTAGAGTAGGTAGTGGTGTTTAGGGCTTGAATATTGGTAAGTTTCCCAAGATAGGTCTAGTTTGGATTGGGGTTGAGATTACTTTTATTGAGGTTTGCTTGGTTAATCAAGGCTCGAACTTCCTCAATGATGGCTTGCCTTTGTTCCTTCATGTTTTCTTCAAATTGGATCTATTAAGCAGCTAGGACAGCTTGAAAATGCTCTTTATGCTTCTTAAGAAGGCTAGTCATAAGTGTGGTCAAGGCATCCATGTTAACCTGGTTGGCCATTAGTACCTTACGAACCAAATCAAAGAATTAAGGTAAGTACTTGGGGAAGAAGCAAGAATATAGGCATGCAAACTTTGAGGAAAAAGACTCCCTTTAATATTATGAGCTAACTGCATTTAGGCTTTTGAAGATTTCTTAAGTTTGTATAAGTTAAGGTCTCAGGCTTAAGGTATCAGGTTGAACCAAAGGTACTGGACTTAGGGTAGTGTATTGAACTAAAGGCATTGGGCTTAGGGTAGTGTATTGATGATTTGGGTATAGGCTATAGGCATTTACCGATCTGGGGGTAATGGCTTAGTTTTGAAGGTAATGGGCCAAGGATGTTAGGCTTATAGATGACAATGTCTTGTGGCTAAATTGGCAGGGTATGGGTAAAAAGGAGGGTAGAGGTGTTTTTAGGTTAAAGTTTAAGGAAATAAGGTTTTAAGTTTAGGGCTAAGGTATTAGTGTTTAGGTTAAAGGCTAAGGTAATGGGGTAAAGTTTAAGTGATATACCTTAAGGTTTATGGGGCAAAGGTGATTAGGATAGAGGTGAGAGCGCTTAAGGTTTAGAAGTGAAGGTGTTTGGATAGAAGTGAAAAATGAGTATGTGACCTTTCTTCGATTCAAAGTATAACCTAGACTAGAGATGAATGCATGTTTTGTTATACAATATGGATGCATGATATGCATAGGGAAAATATTTCATGAGAATGCAAAGACGCAAGGTTTTAATTATGGTACATACAACCTAAGGTTTTAAAAATAGCATTGAAGAAATGCAATCACATGTGGCATAGTGACAATAGATGTTTAGCTTATCAAACAAAAGATAAATAACAGTATAGTTCCAGAAAGAAAATAAGTTAGGGCAATAATCACAAAGGATCTTTATTATCGTTGGATATTCGAAATAGTTTTGGATCAATTGTCCTTTGGCAACCCAAGCTTAACAAAGAAATCATATAATTATAATTGAAAGTAGAAAAAAAAAAAAGACTTGGGTTTCAAGAATCTCAAAGGTTTCCATAACATAATCACTTGTACTTGTAACATGAATATAATATTTACTCACCTTGTGTTTCCTTTGCTCCTAGTACTTGTAGCCCCTTGAACTTCTATTACTCCTCAAGCTCTAACATAATATTTAATTCAATACTTAGCATTTGCTTAATTATCATGCTATCCTATCCTATAACTACCCCATGCACATATAACATTCATATACACTTAGAGTTGCACTTAGAAGTGCACTCATCACTTGCACATAACATGTTGACTTTTAAAGTGTTATACACTTAACCTTCATAGGCTCAAATGAAATCACATTATAACTCATACTATAAATTTTCTAAAGTCAAACACAATATATTTTGATCTTAATATCAATTCCATTTAATATTCAACTTAGTACACTTAACACTTTACATATATGTCAACTTAACAAGTAAGCTTGAAGAGTCATGCTTATCTCTTTTGAACAAACCATACCATCCATCTCATAGTCAATTTAGGATTATTAATCCACTATTAACATATCATGAGACCTATTTCACTTATCACTTAATCATATACACATATTAATCATAACATAGTAATAGGGTTAGGAAACCCTAGGTATACCTAATCGTCTCTAGACTTGTCTAGAGTTATTCTGTCAACCAATATACAATTAAATCATTTATCATTCATATATACATGTCAATAATCATTAAAATATATCATATAAAAAAAATTATAGACATTGGAATTAAAATCCCTATGTTGGCCAAATATACCAATACTTATGAAAAACATGAACTTTTCTCACTTTCCGTTCATTACAGTAATATGCAAACACATGATTTAAATAAATATTTTTCATGTAAGCATGTCAAAAATCATTTTAGAATGCGCTAGTGTACAAATTGGCACCCATATAGATACATATGCATGAAAATTTTCCAACTTTAGGTTTTAGGGTGAAAATCATGAATTTTCTCATTTTTCTTTCTTTTCCGATCATTATAGTAATATTCAGAAATATGATTTAAATCAATATTTTTCATCTAAATACAACAAAAATCAATTTAGAACACAATCATATATAAATCAGCAGCCCTCTTGGTTTTATGCATGAAATTTCAAATTTAAGTTTTAGGGTTTACTTTTGGAGGATTTGTGTAGAGAGATTTGTGTTTTCGGTAGAAAAATTAATTTATCTTTAAAAAACTCACTTAGGCTGAATATAATCAATAGAAATCAGTAAATACTCAGTTTAAAATAATTTTGTCATGATTAGTTTAAAAAAATCAGATAGTAAATTGAAAGAAAAGAAAAACTTACAAAAACAGTCCCGAAATCGCATGGTTTGAAAGTATCTTATGAATTTTAGTTGGGAGAATATTTTTGAGAGAATTTTCTAAAGAAAATACTGAAGAATAATAGAATGGTGGTTGTCTAATAAGGGCTGGCCAAAATTTAGCTTAAATATTAGTGTTTTGGGTGAAATTTTCAAGTTTATCCTTAATAAGTTAAGTTATGAGTGTTTTGGTGTAGTGGACTTTTGGTGAGTTGGACATTTTATTTAATTTATGGGCTGATTATAGGTGATCAAAAATAAAAAAAAATTTCTTATTATTTTCATTGAAATTACCCCTAAAATATTTACTTAAAAATATTTTAAAAATAATCATAAAAATTATTTTATGCTTAAAAATCGCTTTGTGTATGAAAATTCACTTTATGTAAAATAAATTATTTTATATATATGTACTTCATATAAATCACTTATTCCACAATAATAATTCATATTGTGCCTATTAGAACTCATTTAACATGCCACATATTCATCAATCACATAACACGTGAATTTTGTTAAAAGCACACATTTTGTCATAATAGTTCTAAATTCAATAAATTTGTCATGAAAATTCCTAGGATGGGTATGGGCTCTTACAGGTTTTTTGTTTTAAATAATCTAAATTTGACTCTTAAGTTTAATTGGAATTTGAAAAATTAATTTCATGAATGACATTTATAAGAGAATAATAAAATGCATGAGTATGGCATAACATGAATGCATGGTACATATGAATTGATAAAACAATTAAAATAAACATTCATAAATTAAGAAGAGTATTCTCTCTAATCCTCAAGGATTTAGGGGAACCACATAATCACTCCTTAATTCCAACTAAAACAATTACATTGATAAAAATTGGGATGTCTTCTCTAGCCCTTATGGAATTCTAGGAGACCACAAATTCCCTTACAAATATCATTAAAAAAAAAGATACTTAATTACATTTAAGAAAATAAAAAATAAATTTAATTCAAAAAATTAGATTTGAAGTTTGGATTTAAATTCCAGACGTGTCTACGTACCCCTTTGAATAGGGATCAAAACCTACGTAGTTCATTCCATGATTAAGTAAAGCGGTTTACAAATTGATTAAAATAATTTTTTGATTTAGGGACAGAGTTTATAAAAAATACCTTGCATTTTGATGGATGAGATGGAAAAAGTATTTTGTCAGATCGAAATTTCATTTTATCGGACCGGAGGATTGGATTAATTAATGATTAAAAAATGATTGGTGAGTAAATTAATTAATTAAAATGATTAATTAATTAATTAAAATAGTGGATGAGTAAAAAATGATTTTTTATTTAATTTTTTAAAAAAAAAGGTAATTAATTAATTAAAAAGATTAATTAATTAATTAATTAACTTGTGAGTGATTAAAAAAAGATTTTAGTTAATTAAAATGATTAATTAACTTGGTTTGGGTGAGAAAATTAATTAATTAAAATAATTAATTAATTAATTAGAGAGTGAATGGAGGGAGAAAAAGAAGAAAAGTTGATAGATAACAATCAATATCAATTTCGGTGTGTTTTAAAATGAAGAAATGGAAGGGTTATTTATAGGAAAATGAGGTGAGGGTGACTTGCGAAGTGAAATTGTGAAAAAACGTAAAGGGTAGGGCAAAAAAATGCTAAAAAAAAAAAATCAGATGGGAGCATTTTGGACTTTTTGATTTGGGTAGGGGGTCAAGGTCAAATGTGGATCCGCGTTAAAGATAAACAGTCGTAGCATCTGAGAAATGTGACTACCATGCCTCTATAATGCAAATCCACACGTGGTAGCTAGGCTCGCTTTTTCAAGTCTTTTCTTGTCAGTTTTTTGGGTGTCTCAAGTCAGTTTTTAAGACTTCCGGGTTAGTTTTTAAGAGTTATAGAATTTAAAAATCTTATCAATCAGTGGCAACATGCTCAAAATTAATTTTAGAGTAGCTGGGTATTCAGTCTGAATGAAAATCCGATCAATTTTGAAAAAATACTGTGTGGTATAGAAGGTCCAGTCAGGGTAGGAAAGGCGTCAAATTGTACCAAGAATACCTCATTCCGTTTTGAAGAGTTCAAAATTAATTTTGGAGGTGCTGAAATAAGAGTTCACAATTATCCATTATTTTCCTAAAACTAGGTTGAAAAGTGATGTATGCAAAGTCATAATTATATTAAAAGGCCCAACTCTTTTCAAACCAATTAGTAGTTCGATTATTTCTTTTAAAAGAATCATCTCTAATGGAGTTGCCAGCTGTGAGACTTCACCCAAGCATCGGTCCAATCCGTTAAAGGGAATCGAAATGCTCATTTGGAAAATAATTCAAGGGGAAGCCCTTGGATTTATCTTTGATAGATTTGAAAATTATTTCTTAGAGTTGTCATCTTAATTTATTTTTATTTTTGAAAAATGTAAGGAAAAAACCCATTTGACTCCAATTATTACCCAAAGGAAAAAAAATCACTAGCCCCAAAACCAAAGAGAATTAGGGGACTAGGTTTTCAGTTTATCTTAACAAAATAAGTTTAGCCAATTAATATAACAGTGACTTAAAATATATTTCCTGAACAATCTGAGATGTATGAACAATTTATAATATGCATGATCATTTAACTCATCCATTCAACAATAAAGTAAATACATAAGTAAAGTTCAAAAGAAAGTTAACATTACAATAAAAAATTGCAAACTTAGAAGATACCTCCTTTAGCCCTTATGGGTTCTAAGAAAGTCACACATTCCCTAAACTAAACTTGATAATAAAGTAAAGGAAACAAAATAAGAGTAAGTGAGGAAGGTGATAGAGGGAGGAGAGTTAATTAGTTTTAATTGGATTCGATGCTTGAACTAAGCATGCTTGCGTATCCCTTTAAATGGGAATCAGAATCCACGCAGTTCTTCCTTCTCGCAAAAGGAGTTAGTTTAACCTAGCAACTTTATCATGTTTTGATTAATTGATTAAAAGAGGGTTGAGTTAATTAATTAACTTAATTGAATATCAAGTTGAATAGCTAGCAATATAGATGAATCAATTTAATTAACTAACTAAAAGAGACAAGGAAATTTAGACAAAAGAAAATTAAAGGAAAAGAAGCTTACCTCGGGACGATTGGCCTCGACCGGGGCGGTTGCAACTTGCTTCATATGGCAAGTGGAGGCTACTAGCCTTGGATGGTGTTGCAGCTCGCCTCGGATGGTGGGTGGCGAATAGCCTCGGATAGGGGGTGGCAGTTGGCCTCGGATGGAGAGGTGGCGGCTAGCCTCAAATGGCATGGCAGCTCGCCTTGGATGGTAGGCAGCGGCTAACCTTGGACTAGAGAAACGAGCCTTGGATAATAGACTTACCTTAAATAGATGGGCAAAAAGCCTTTAACTAGTCGGGTAGGAATCAAGGAGAAACCTCCTAATACGAGTCTTGAGCAATAGACTTGCCTCGAGCAGGTAAGCGAAAAGCCTTTAACTAATAGGGTAGGAATCAAGGATAAACCTCCTAATACAAGCCCTGGGCAATAGACTTGCCTCAAACAAGTGGGTGAAAAGCTTTTAACTAGTCAGGTAGGAATCAAGGAGAAACCTTCTAATATGAGCCTTGTGCAATAGACTTGCCTCAAATAGGCAGACAAAAAGCTTTTAACTAGTTGAGTAGGAATCAAATAGAAACCCCCCAACTTGCTTTTGCCAAGCGAGGAGCAAATACAAAGAAGTTTGCTTGAAGTTAATACTTTTCAAGCATTGAAAGTTCATCTTTTGAAGTATGGAGAGATCCTCTATATATAGAGGGAAGGCTGAAGCACATAATGCATAAACTTTTGATGTAGGATAGTGTAAAAATAGGGAAAAAACCATGCAAACTTTCGCATAGGTCTCTGCGGCATCGCAGAGGTCTATGCGGCACTACTTATGTGGCAATGTTGCAGAAGTCTATACAGCTGCTGCAAAAGTCTGTGCAACGCCCCCCCTTGTTTTGCCTATCCCACTCGTTTTCGCCCATTCTTGCTTGTTTCTTATCGTTTTTTGGTAATTTCAATTGTGTTGTATTCGTTACTCAATTCTGGATGATTTGAAGGGGTTTAAATATCAAAAAGACATGTTTTGATTTTCCTGATTTTTCCCATTTTGAGAGTTTTTGGCTTCTAGAGATTTGTTTAACGATCTTACGTGCTTTTAAGATTCAAACGCATACTGGAATGTGTAAAATTAATGATTCACACTAAGTATGGATTGTTAAGTAATGATTAGCAATTGACCAGGGCCATTCAAGTCATAATGTTCATGCGAAGCAAATTTAGCAAGGTAAAAATCATTTTCATTGGCTATTAAATCCATGTAAGACTTAGATCTCTATAACTCTTTTAAGCCGCTTCTCCAAATACTTAAACCCTATAGTACACCCTAATAGTTTAATTATTAGGATTTGTTTCCAAGGCCTTCTAAGTCTGGCTTTTTCTTCCTTAGATAACTTAATATTAGGGCATTCTATATCTTCATCATCTACATCAAAATCCTCATCATCAGAATAGCTCTCATGTACACTATCAACGTTCACACTCGTCACATTCTCTTATATCACCATGGCTGTTTCTTTAACCACATTAAGCAGCCAAGATCCCAAGATTTGCCTCAACCTCATTTATTTTGATTTTCTTAATGATACGTTCTAGTAAATCCGCTTCGTTGGGGGAGTAGTTATGGGGTTCAAGAGAGATGCTCTTAGACATAGGTTTTTTTAAGTTTAAGTTTTTAATCTTATAAATTGAAAATTTTAATATTACACACAAACAACAAATTTTTTTTTCAATGAAAAGTTATTTTTTTGCAAAATAAATTGAGTACAAAAAAATTATTTTGTTAAGTAAAACAAATGCGATAAGTTATTTAATTTGTTTCCATTAAAAAATTAAACTTATTAACTAGACTGAATCGTAAAGATTAACTAATAATATTCTTTTCCTCTAAATTTAGGAGAACCGTTCGAATTCAAAAGAAAAAAATAAATAAATAAATAAAAGAACGGGAGTGCTCTTTGGGTTTAGATTACAGATCGTGTTTTCGAATTTTGGTGAATTTCAGCAGAGCGGGAAAAAAGACCTCCATTCCCAAAATGAAAAAGTAGAGAGAGCCCTATAAAAACTTCTTCTATTTCAATTTTAGAGATTTTCTTTCTTTATACAAATCTGTAGTTATGGTGAGAACTGTGAAGCGAGAACGCACCAGTAATAATGATAATAATAATACCAATGGAAACTCAGTTTACACGGACCGACAACTGAGAGCTGTGAAGCGAGAACATTTGACTCGAAACCGAGTTGGCTCCGGCAGGGACAAGTCATCTTCTCAGGAAGACTTCGCGGATCGGCGAGCCCTCCGGTCCAAGTATCTTGCGTTATATAATAAGATCAATGGTTAAGCATCTTCCACATTTCTTTATTTTTACTAATTTTTTTTATTTATGTATATAAATTTTCATTTATTTATAATTTCTGCAGATGAGAGAGACGATTTAACGAGAGTGGACTCAAAGAATTTTGCTTCAATAATTAAGGAAGTTGAAGATTTGCACCAGCATGGTATTGTTTCAATAATTTTTTATTTATTTTTCGAAATTTCCACTACCCTTTTGTTTGTTTGTTTTCTGGGAAAATCAAACAAGAAAATGGAAATTTTTGCTGCAATCAAATTGTCTGTGCTTGATTTCCCAAATGTTGGAGTTGTACTTAAAAGAAAAAAGAAAAGTCTAAGCAATTGCTTTACGCCTTATCTTGAAATTAAAGATGATTGTGTTTTTCTTTGTTGTTCTTGTCGTATCAAATCCCCTTTTCCAAACTCTTAATTGGATATTATCTTGAAAAAATTATGTATAATGTTGCTTTTATGCTCTTATAGTGTACGATGAATGTGAAATTTTTGGATTTTTGAAATCCCCGTATTGGGATTTTCAGTGCAAAAACCAAGAGAGCAAGTTGCAGATGCAGAGGCATTGTTGGGTATTACTAACACATTGGTGACATCTGTTAAGTCCCAGTCGCATGAGGGGATCACTGCTGCAGATTTTGTTTCCTGTTTGCTCACAGAGTTTGGCCAATCGAATAGGACATTGGACAATGAAGGGAATTTATCTAGTTCCATCAAGTGGAAAGAGATTGGGTTTGCAGTTTCACCCATTTTTAGTAAATGTAGTGGATTCACCACAATGTGAGTTTTTGTGAAGCACCTTTCTTTTACTTTTGTGCCTTTTCTTTTACACCTTTTCATGACTGTGCTGTGTTGTTTTTGTGTTAAATGTTCGTTTGATATTATTAAGGGTTGGACCAATGAATTCTGAACTAAGACAAAGGAGGGCTATGGTTCAGAGAGGTAATAGAAGGCGCACAATGCCAACTGAAAGAGCTCAGCCTGAAGAGGTGATGTTGCCCTTTTTTTTTTTTAATCTTTTCATGTTAAATAAACTTAGCAGCAGTAGGAATGGGGGTGTAAATGGTGTATTGGTGTGCTCTTTGAATGAGAAATCTTGTGTTGCTGCTTGTGTACGAGCAATACCGCTCATGTTTAACTAGGTTCTCATACTAGAGTTGCTATTACTAGATGGCATGTGCAGTGTAGCTCTTCTTTTATTTTTAATTTCTAAAATGTGTATCTTAAAATGTCTTATGCAGATAGTAGCTCTCCTATTAGTCTGAATGTCAACTTTTTTATGATGCTTCAAAGATAATTATCCATGAATAGTTACTTTAATTACAAAAGTTCAAAATTGTTATTTAAAATTCTTGAATGATGAGCACTGATGCAATTTCTTTGCTTTCATGTACTCCAGGTTGATGATACTGGGGCAGAAGAGAAAACAGATACTGATAATAATATGTTGATGATGTTTGACATCTTAAGGAGGGAAAAAAGGGTTAGACTTGAAAATTTGATTTTGAATAGGAGTTCCTTTGCCCAGACTGTGGAGAATTTGTTTGCACTCTCATTCTTAGTTAAAGATGGGCGGGTTGAAATAACTGTAGATGGAAGTGGTTCTCACTTTGTCTGTAAGATATTTTAATTACAGTCGATTCAGAATTTAGTTGCATCTATATTGCACCTTGTGTATTCTGTGCTTTTTAGCTGACCTGTTATATTTTTCTCTTTTTCAGCCCCTAGAAATGCTCCTGCAGCCAATTCTGTAATGTCAGGGGAGGTTGCATACAGGCATTTTGTGTTAAGATTTGATTTCAAGGATTGGAAGGTATGAAATAGGAATCATTTCTTTGGTAATAATATTCTATCAGAGTGTAATATTTGGTTTCAAACTTCAGAGTATGGCTTGACTATCCTTTGGTATGTGTGATGTTGCATCATAGCTATATCCTACAGCCTAGTGATTCAAAAGAATGTTGGCTATTTGAGATGCTGTATATGTTTGCCAATCCTTGTGATTTCTTTCTTGATTTTGTTACATTTGGTTGCCTTCCCATTACTTTTTGAGCCTCATATTTATGTTGTGCCAATAATGATTGAAATGCTGATTTGTTTCTTCATTTTCAGCTAATGATGGATGTGGTTGCGGATGGTGATGAGCTAATGCCAGATAGGAAAAGTTCTATTTCTGAGTCAGACCCAGCAGTTGATAGTAGCGAAGGAACACTGATCAGGACACCAATCAGGAAATTGTCTAGAAACCGTGGTCTTGTTGTACGAGAAGATTCAATTGTAGAAGACTCCCCTGAAATTGAAGCTACCAAAGGCATTGGCTCCCTTCGATGTAAGCGTAGGCTCACTTGAGGCTGAGAGGCGTTTGGTCTGATTCATAAATAACCTGCATCTATATTATGCAGATAATTTTGTTGTGCATTCCTTCAATTTTGGGCGCATGGTGTTTGGTCCCCTTTCGGTGTTTGTGAGCTAACTTATATGTCTGTTGCGAGTCTATACAATGTAATGATGCTTTTGTTGCTATACATAGATTTGACAGAAGAATGAAGATTGATCAAGGACCTAGATTGATCAAGGGCCTTTTGTACCTAATGATTAGTGAATATGTAAAAACTAAAAACTCAGAATTGGAAGTTACAAGGATTTATCCTGACCCATTGACGATTTGCTTAAATGTATTTTTTATTTTTTGGCCAAATTAGAAAAAAGAATGTTTGATACATTGGAATTTGTTATATTAAATGGCAATTTATATTATGAACTTGAGATCATGTTATCGCTTATTTAAAAAAAAAAAAAATTAATATATTGATTTTGAATAGTTTTACGAAGCTCAATTTTTTTCTTTAAAATAGCGTCTTGATATTTTTTTTGAAAATTGCTTTGATTTTTTTTTCTTAAAGCTGTTTTTGTCTTTTTTTTCTTCATATTTCTTTCATAATTTTTTTTGTGAGTTTTTATACTATTTGGTATTTTAAAGGTTTTTTTTTTTTTTTTTATTTTATTTTATTTAAGAGACATTATTTGGTAAATTAAAGAAAATTTAGATTTTCTAATTGAAAAGTGAGTAGTTCAATATAATATCACTGGCAACTGTCTTTTAATGAATTTTTTTGCTTTGAATTTTATTCGATTGAGGTAATAGAATTAATTATTGATTAATGAAAATATAAAATAGATAATTTAGTATTGATTTATAGGAATGAATTTGGCAGTAAAATATAATGAATTTGCATGTCATATATGATGAACTTAAACGTTATATTTAATAAACCTGTTAGTTATCTGTGATGAATTTAAATTTTAAATCTAATAGACCTTATAATTATATATGAAATGTTAAATAATAAAAAAATTTTAAATATGAGAAATGAATGAAATTAAATTATAAAATAATTGAATCATGAATTTGGCATCAAAAAATAATGAATTTGCATGTGATATATGATAAACTTAAACGTTATATCTGATGAATTTAATAGTTATATATGATGAACTTAAACTTTAAATCTAATAAATTTGATAATTTAAAATTTAATATTAAATGATGAAAATTAAAAAAAAAAAAACATGTTTTAGTTTAATGAAATGGTATATTTTGAACTTGGGTTCATGGTATAAGGTAGATCTTGATTCATAATATAAGAACTCGTATTTAAGAATCTTATATTTTTTTTTCTCTGGTAAATTTCAACTAGTACTCAAATTTAAGATTTTAAAAATTTGAAAACTATTCTAATACTATTAAATGAAAAGCTTATTAGAATCATCTTATAGTTTTTGAATTAATATGTTATGTTTTTTACTGTTTCATTTCATGCGGCTGGTGCATTTAAGAGAAATATGTAACTGGGTACATATAGTTATTTATCGGGGCAAGGGGGCAATTTGGCCCGTGTCTTATTGTAAGGTCCAATCAAGGTTCTGAAACGTTTTTGGCCCAATTTGACGCTTGAAGTATTAATTTTGAGGAAATTGCGCTAAATATCTTTTTTCTAACTTTTTTTTTTTCAAAAATAATCTTTTTTTTTTAGATTTTCAAAAATACCCTTTTTTTTGTACTTATAATATAGAGGAAATTACATGTAGCATGATTTTTTTGGAGAAATTTTCATTTGGACAGTCCATTTTTTTTATACAGTTTTATGCGGTTAGTATTTTTTTTTTTTTTTATAGCGTATCTTTCTTTCATTCTTTCTTTTTCACCATGCACTTTTCCAACAACTTGCCACAAAAATGTACTAAATATATACTAAATTTTGGTTTACCATTTACTATTAGTTTATCTTTTTAATTTTTTCAAAATTGCAATATGTATACATCAAAGTAGTTGCAGATATTTAATGTATACCAAATTTTAGTATACATACACCATTTACTATGAGTTTATCTTTTTAAGTTATTTACTATTAGTTTATCTCTTTCACTTTTTCAAATTTGCAATTGGTGTATATATAAAGTAGTTGCAGATACCAAACATATACTAAATGTATACCAATTTATGGTATATATATATCATTTATTGTTTATCTTTTTAATTTTTCATATTTCTAATCTATATAAATATAAAGTAGTTGCAAATATCAAATATATACTTAAATTATAGTAAAATTTGGTATACATATGCCATTTATTGTTAGTTTATCTTTTTAATTTTTCAAATTTGCAAAATGTATGTATTAAAGTAGTTGCAAATACTAAACATATACTTAATATATATCAAATTTTGGTATGCGTATACCATTTACTGAGTTCATCTTTTTAATTTTTTCAAATTTTCAATATATATATATATATATATATAAAGTAGTTGCAGATACCAAATATATACCTAATGTATACCGAATTTTGGTATATGTATACCATTTACTATTATTATATCTTTTAATCTTTTACAAATTTGCAATTTGTATATAAAGTTGTTGGTATATATTAATATAATATAAATTAATATCTTTTTATTTTTTATCATTTTCTGAGTGTTTTTTTTGGTGAACAAATTCAAAAAATATACCAAACGTATAACCTACTAAAAATGTTATTTTAGTAAAACTGTTATTTTTTGAAGTTTAGAGAGTATTTTTGAAGTTTTTTCATGAGCATGATAAAAATGATATTTTTTGCCTTTTTTTTGGTTATTTTTGAAATTTTCCCTATAATATACTATTGATATACTCATGATATACCCTTGAAAATAAAGCATTTTTGAAATAGAAATTTAATAAGATGTATTTAAAAAAAAAAAAAAGAAAAGGTTTATTTGAGAATATTGTCTTTTTAGACATTTGTATAAAAATCTCTATTATTTTTTATCCAATTGATCTTAAAAATCAATATGTTTCACACACGCGAACCATCAAGAGAGTCTATTAAAGAGGAAATTATATTATAATACTGAGGGAGAAAAAATTATTTCTCTTAAAATAATAAAATATTGTAATCTTCATTGTGCTAATCCTACCACAAAAACTAGGACTATCTTCCTCCCTTTATTGATAACCACTCTTTTAAAGTAACAAATTTTAGATAACAAATATGATATTAAAAAATGGAGGGAAAATCAAGAGAATCTAGGGTTTTGTTTTATATGCAATAGAAGATATAATTTATAGATGATGCTATTTGGCTAGAATCTATCCGGATAGAATCCACTAACCAAGCATGAATTATTGTGAAAACTGCATTTATTGATAATTAAGTAAAAAAAGACTAATTAATCCTTTTGTTATATTTGGCAATTTCCCTCAAAATGGTGCCAACCTCTGCAAATTGTTCTCATCTCTTAATCCCGCCTTAATTAGAGATGAGAAGAATTAAAAGCTGCTCATTTAACTTTTAACCTACAATCTGTTGTAATAATGAAATTAAGCTATTAACTTACCCTCTATTGGAATAATATTAAGCTATTAACTTACACTCCATTGGAATAATGAAATTAACATTTCATTTTGATTCTTCTATCAAAGATGAAAATAGATGTTTGTATCTATTAAACATATTGGAAGAAATCTAAAAGGTATTTTTTTGAAAATGGATAATAAGAATGTAAATGACACAAATTTTAGTCAAATAAAGCTGAAGTAATGGAATAGATTTTTGGTAGCATAGAAGATTACAGTTTGGTTGATGAAGATTTTGAAACTGAATATGATTTTAATTCTATAGAAGTTGAATCTCTTGACAACTATTTTGAAAAAGATATCAACAATTTAGAAGTCAATTCCATTAATGATATTGAAGCATTTAATAATTTGAATGTTGAAAATGGACCTCAACCAAGTACGATATTTAGCAACGTTGAGAGTCTTATGTGTGCATCTCAAGATCATGCAAGGTTTTTAGGCTTCAGTGTTGCCAAGAGATTGGCTGATAAAGTTGTTGGGCAAGATTACAAATAGGTTACAATCACTTGTGACAGCAGCCAGAAAACATACTTTGAGAAATCTTCAAAAAGGATTAATTGCTGTGCAAGAATAAATTCAATATAGAAAGATAATGGAATTTGGCTGGTTTCAACAACAAGGGTAAATCACAACCATGAATTGCACCCTAAAATGTCCATTTTGATGCCTGCCCATAGGAATTTGACTATTAATATGAAGAGACAATTGGAAGCCAATGATATTGCAGGCGTAAGGCCTTATAAAAGTGTTAGATTGCTTGAAGTTCAAGCTGTTGGGCACAAAATCTCGGATGTATGCCTGAAGATTGCAGAAACTTTATAGAGAGAAGGAGGAGAGGCTTAGACTAGGCGACGGAGATGTAGAGGCATTTCGCAAGCTTTTTCTAAAAATGCAACAAAGAGACAGGGACTCTTTTTATTTGATGGATATCAACAATGAAGGTATGCTAACTAATGTGATGTGGATTCATCATTGTTCTAAACTTGCACATGAAGAATTTCAAGATGTTATGAGTTTCAACACTACCTCTCTTGTTAATAGATATAAAATACCCTTTGCAACATTTGTAGGAATCAATCACCATGGTCAATCAATCCTATTAGGATGTGTACTTGTAACACATGAAGACATAGCATCATTTGTTTGGCTTTTTACGAACTAGCTTGAAATAATGGAAAACATTCATCCTACAGTTATCCTAACAGATCAATGTGAAAACATTAAGTAAGCTATCAAGGAAATGATGCCTAACACCATACGTTAATACTGTTTGTGGCACATTCTATGCAAACTACCTCAAAAGTTTAAAAATGTTGCTAAATTTGACCAATCGATACCAGAGTTCAAAGCTCTCATTTATGATAGCCTGATAATCTAAATGTTTGAGAGAAACTGGAATGATTTTTTAAGGAAGCATAATCTTTAATATAATAGCTGGTTGAAGGACCTTTCTAGTGGAAAGGAAAGCTAGGCACCTGTGTATCTAAATCACACATTTTGGACTAGTATGTTCTCTACTTAGAGGAGCGAGGGAATGCATGCTTACTTTGATGGCTATGTTCACCCAATGAGCACATTCAAGTAATTTGTTAAACAATATAAGATAGCAATAAGAGATAAGATTTAGAAGGATTTCAGGCAGATTACAATTTGTGAACTCTCAAAATTACACCCTTGGAATCCAACCGTAGCTTGATACTTGCTAAGATTAGTGCGCTATGCAGAGCCAGTACGACGGTCCTGCATTGAAAAATAAATTTCCTGAATCTTTTACCTTTAGATGACCAACACTCAATTATAAACCCATAAAATCAAACTAGGCTTAAATCATATCAGAAACATATCAAAACTGGCCAAAATAGTGTGAAACCAAGTTGATCTGGCTACAGCGGTGTGCCAAACATGCCACCAAGTCAAGAGGTAGGCATGCTGCTGGTGCCTCCGTTAGATGTCCTTCACCTTTGCTCTATAAATAGAGCTTCCATTCAACTCTCTTGGCACAGATTTTGAGACAGATTAGGAGGCAAATTTTGAGACAAAAATTCACCAATTCTACTCTTCTTTCTATGCTAAAATTGTGCTAAATTAAAATTAAAAATTAATACTAAAATCTGTCACTTCAAATTCTTTTAATTTGCAATTATTATTCTATTTTTTCTAACCTTTTCTATGTAAGGTTCAACTTTAAGGTTCCCTAATCTAAGGTGGAGCTTAGATCCAGAGTGAAGCTCACCTCATTCATTCGAAAGTCGAGAAAAGCAAAGGTGAATTCCTTTTCTTTTTTCCATTTCTAAAATTCTAAATTCAAATATAGAATTCTTTCTATTTTATCTTTCTTTAGGTCTAAAATAGAAAAGATCTAAAATTTATTAATTTAAAAGTCAAAATTAAATTAATAAATCGAACCAATATTTTTTCCAAAACCCCTCCTTTGCAAGAAGGAAGAATTGCATGAGGTTTGATTTCTATTCAATGGAATACGCAAGCATGCCATTCTATAGGGCATTAACTCCAAAATCTTTTTCAATAATATTTTCCCCTTTCATATTTATAGTTTAAGTTTCATTTTACTAAACTCTTCCCTTGATAGAGAACTAATGAGAATTGCCATTGCTCTTTTATTTTAACCATTTGCTTTCCTTTGTGCTTCAACCCATTCCTTTCTAGGAATTGCCATTGCAACACCATCCACCACTTTTGTTAGGGGTTTTCATTCTTCAAGAATGCTATCCCATACATCTATGAGATCACTATGAAGATACACCTCCATCCTATATATCCAATATGCATAATTGGTACTATCAAAGTGTGGCTTGAGATGACGCAGCCCTTCATTGGCCATTTTGATCTTTTACTCATGCAATTACGCTTGTAGAATGAGACCAAAGCTCTTATACCACTTGTTTTCCCTTGTGCACCAAGAAAGGGTTGAATTAGTGGGAAATTAAAATTTTAATAGAAAGAGATAAGGAAGGAAAGAGACACACAAGCAATTTTATAGTTATTCGAGTGTTTACTCCCTAATCTCAATTGGGCATTCCACTATAATTATAGACTTACAATGGAGTTTGAAGCTCACTCCCAACTTACAATGGTGTTTTAATAGCTTACACTCAACTTTTATAAGTGTTTTACCCAAAGGCTAACACTCAACCTATACAAGAGTTTTTTCTAATGCTCAACTCACAACCTAATTAGAGTTTTAATAAGCTCACTCATAACCCAATTGAGCAATCAATGCTCTTACAACAACCAAAGATTACAAATAAAAGAATTAAGGTTTTAAGAATTAAATTTTCAAGAGTTTGGCTTAATGGAAGGTTATTAGATGATTATGAGGGTCTTTGGAGGGAATTTATAGCTTTCAGCCTCTAAAAATCCGTTACAAATGAAGTGGGTAAGAGATCTTCCATAACAGCTATGAAATCTGCATTAAATGCTCTATTAGAGTTGTGACTCCCTTTTCGCGCTCGATATCTTCATTTAGCGGTCATGATATTCATATATTTCTGATGGTTACTTGATACATTGTACTTTCCCATTGGCTGTTCAACTATGCATTGGAGAGAGGCTTTGCCTTATGAATGTCACAGTTGCTACACCTGAATCACAGTCGCAACTTGCCTTTTGTGTCCAAAGTCATAGTCGGGATCAAGGTCATAAAAATGACTGTGTCTCTAACTTGATTTTGATCCTTTGGCCTTCAATTTATTCTTGGTCATGACTAGCTTGGTTGCAGCTTCAATCCTTGAGTAACGGTCGTGATATGTCTTTTGCTCCCCCGAATTATAGGCCTATTTCATCACTTTGAATATTCTTGACTTCTTTGAATTGTAAACTTTATACATGAATTTTTCCTATAAAATAACACTTAACAAACATGTTCGATGACTTTAATTTGATTGTTAAGCTCAAAATTGAGATTGACTAAGTTGTGAATCAATTTAGGTTAATAGTTATTATTTTTAATGAAATGTAACTTTGAACAAGTTTTTTTTTTTGTCAGTTTTTTATAATGGATTGTATATATTGCTTTTAACCACATTTAAAATATTTTTATATTTATGATAATGAATAGTATTTTTACTAAAAATTTTAAATGATACTTTAAATTTATTATATGACATCATATGCATTTATCAAAATGGAAAAGTAAGTCAACTACTAAGATTAGTACAAATAACCTATTTATACACAACTTACTAGTTAATGTACAGTCTCAATAATCAAATCACTTTCAAGAATCAAAATGCATACACAAATAAAAATATCAATTATAAGATAAGTAAAAGCCTACAGTAAAGCCAAAACTGTGTCATCTTTTATTCTTCTATAACAATACCAATTATTGTTTAAGCTTGTAATGGCTAGCTGATCAATTGTATTTGCTGCAACAAACTATTGTACATTTTCTGCCTCTGTTAATTGTTCAAGGTATTACCAAAGTTTACCTTGCGGTGCTGTTTCAAACAATTTGTAAAAAAATACAATTAGAAAAGAAAAATCACACACATATTGGAACAACAATATGAAACAAATTTTAAATATCTCATCACCATTATTCATGTATTTGCATGAATATGAAAATATTATAATATGAGCTTAACAAACATTAGATGGATAAGAAGACCAAATTTTTATTCACAAATAATATATTGAAGCACAATATATTCAAGAACATATGAGTTATAACATACATGATTGCATAGTGCTTTATGTGGTGAACCATCTATCAGCAGTGTATTTGATTCAACAAATTTTCCTTTTTATCATACTCATAATTCTCCAAAGATCTCCATAATGTCTTAAATTCCTTCACAATTATTGGTTCCTTTGGATTATCCAATGTATATTTTTTAGTGCAATGTTCTTGGCCTTGTAAAAAAGCAATCATAATAAGATAATACACAATGTGCAATACAAGTATGACATCAAATAGTATTCACTTGCAATTCATACTTACAATTTTAAAATAGAACCTATTCTAGAATTGATTGAAAGTATGATTGATCAATTCATCCAAGTTTTTCTTGCTAAATATGATCACATCAGGAATGTATTAAATTTTAAATATAAATGAATAAAGTATATTATTAATCAAACTCAAGGATATAGTAATACTTCAATGTTGAAGACCAAATACCAATTCCAATTTCTAAAAACAAAACAATAGAAATTCTTCATAGTATTTCCTTTTGAAAACTTTAAAAAAAAAAAAAAAAAGGAAGAAGAAAAAGAAGAAGAAGAAGAAGAAACAAATTAAAGAATTAACAATTGAAGCAAATTATTATTCTATATTATGTATTTGACCATAATCAGCTCATATAACACATTTGTTTCCCTTATTTATTGTAAGATTAGCATGATACCTGCTTTTAGGATTATCAACAATTCTACTAGAAATCCATTGATATCAAGTATTAGTAGTTTTCTATCCTTAAGAGGACTCAAAATAGTATCAGACACTGTCCCTTCTGGATATGCATTCTCTGTTATTGACGTAGGGATTGTTTGATGTGATTGCATATGGTCAAATCCCTTTGTTATTCCAATTAATTTTGTCTCATTTACACATTCAATTGCTATATTTTCTGCATCAACAACTACATTCAATTGTTGAGTGTCATGCCTCTCTTTAATTGCAAGGTGTTTCTCCTTTACTAGTATTAGAACCATATATGTGAGAATATCTATTATTTTTCAATCTTTCTAACCTCAGCTCACTGATGTATTCTTTTTTCTACTGATTTGTTAATTAGATGGTCCTTCAGATGCAAAAGTAGGGACATCCCATTGATTTAACACATTTACAGCTTTGTTTTATTCAAGCTCAGCAAAGAAAACTTCTTGAGTTAGCCTTTGTTTTTGCCTCTTAGCCTTTTCTTGTTCTAAATTTTCATCAGTAAATCATTGATACTCCATCAATCAATTCATCACCAACTACTAAACCAAACCTCCTTTTTCCAAATTTTATTCTTTAACTGTACAAACCCCATGGTTCTAAGGTTATCAATATTATAATAATCACTTGCCTTCAAATCTATTGATGTCTCTCCATCAAGATTCACATTTGCTCTTTTGAAGAGCAAAGCGAGCATCATACTATAAGGCAACCTTATATGAGTTTTTCTTCTCATAATTTACCACCAGTGATTATCTCATAAGTCTTCCACATATTTTGCATAAAAATATTAGCACAATTCAATTTCTTTTTCTTCAAACAATACCAAAGAATAATTTTATATGTTATTGTAACATCATTGAATCCTCCTAACTTGGGCATTATTGTATGATAAATAATGTGATGCACTACCCTATTCATAGGTGTGAATTTAGTGGACTCTAATTTCATATCACCAACATTTAGACCATGATAAATTTCCTTGCAAAATTCTAACTCATCAAAATCAGATGGCAACATTTTATTGTCTTGATTCATCACATAACCATTTGTTAGGAAACTAAATAACTCATTCAAAACTTCCTCATTATAGTAATGTCAATTCCCTTAGTAGTTCCCAACAAACTCACATCACCCTTTGCAACAATCCTCTTCCTAGGACTTTCATAAAATATTCTCACTAACCCAGGACAATTCTTCTCATTTAATTTTAGAAAATTAACTAATCTAGAAATTTTAAAGATATTTTCCAAGTTCATTTCTTCATCATTAAAATTCCAAAAATTAACTCTTCTACCAGTTATTACAGGCAAAAATTCAAACCTTACTAAGTATGGATTTTTTGAATTTTGATTTAAGTTGTTGGAAGATGGGTTGCTCACATTCTTTGCAGGTTGAGAAGTCCTTTTTGTAATGGGTTGTTGCACTGTCTATTGTCTATTTGCCTCATCATATGGATTTAGGTGATTCTGTCAATTGCAGATTTTTTTTTGTTTAGTTTTTGACACTTCTGACTTTAGGAGTCATTAGGATCATTGATTATAGATTCTGGATGAAAAAATTATGGCTGAACAATTTGAATTTGAAGGCAAATAAACAAAAAGACGCATACCCTAAATAAATAGATGATTGTGTTTTTATATTAGATGAGGAAAGTTGTCTGTTGCAATTAATTAAGGAAACCCTTTTTTTTTTTCTATGTTGGACTCAGTAATGGTCAATTATATTCAATTGATGTAATATCAGTTGTCTTGATATTATAAAAAAATGTGATCTTTTTATGAATTGTTTTGCAAATTTAAAGGAATGACCAGAAGTCATCTATTTTTACTAAAAAGGTGATTTTCTTACTTTTTCAAAGGCAAAGAGTCATCTATTTTTACTAAAAAAAAAAAAAAGACGACTATAATCTTATAAAGGATGCTTCTATGAAATTTTATTAGACAACAAAGAGTTGTCTTTTTCATTAAAAATAGACAAATTTCTTCAATTGCTATATATTATCCTTTATTAATAATCTATTCGCTAAACGTCGTCTATTTTGAGAGTAATAAATGAATTTTCTTTTCCAAATGTCATGTTTCCTCGATGTATGAAAGAAAGTCGTCTGTTTTTACTAAAAAAGACGACATTCTATCTTATACCTTTAGTATTTAATTTTCCATAATCCAAATATCTTGATTTTACAATGCATGTACGCAAATAAAAGATGCTTCTATGAAATTTTAACAGATGGCAAAGAGTCATCTTTTTTTGTTAAATATAGATGACTTTTTTTCAAATTTCATGTGATCTCCATGTATGAAAGAAAAGACATCTATTTTTACTAAAAAAAATGGCTATAATCTTATAAAGGATGTTTTTATGAAATTTCAATAGATGACAAACAATCATCTTTTTTTGTTAAAAACAAATGACTTTTCTTCAAAATTTCATGCGATCTCCATGTCTGAAAGAAAGACATCTATTTTTACTAAAAAAGACGACTATAATCTTATCAAGGATGCTTCAATGAAATTTTAACAAACGACAAGCAATCATTTTTTTTTTATATTAAAAATAGATTACTTTTTTTAATTACTACATATTATCCTTTATTAGTAAACTATTTGTTAAAAGTCATCTGTTTTGATACTAATAGATGACTTTTCTTTTTTAGATTTCATGTTTTCTCCATGTTTGAAAGAAAGTTGTTTGTTTTTACTAAAAAAAAGATAACTTTCTTTTCAGTAATTAAATTTATGACTTTCTTTTCAATAATTAAATTGATCTCATACTTTTAATATTTAGTTCTCCATACTCCAAATATCTTGATTTGACCATGGACACAAGCATATAAAAGATGTCCATGAAATTTTAACATATGGCAAACAGTTATTTTTTTTTTATTAAAAATAGACAATTTTCTGATCAATTGCTACATATTATCCCTTACTAATAACCTATCTGTTAAAAGTCCTCTGTTTTGAGACTAATGGATGGCATCTCTTTTCCAAAAATAAGCTATTTATATTTAGAAGACAACTCCTTCCTATAATAATTTTTTAATTCCTTTTACAAAATTCATTCTTAATGCTAAATTCTCTACAATTGAATAGTGCATATAAATAAAGTTCACATTTAGGACGTTGAAATACACGTTAAATTATGAAGTTCAAATTTATAAGGCAAGAAGGTTATAATTAAGTGCATAATTCGAAGCTAATTTATAACTGCATAAACATAGAACATCATTACTCAAGGACAACAATGTCCACATCATTGATATTCTTTGACACGTAAAAGGTTGATCTTTCAGTTGTGGACACCGTGAATATACATTTGTCACCCCTATTCAAACCAACCTTTTTCACAACTTGGCCCATCCATTTTGCAATTGGCACAACATATTTTGGCTTTTGTTTTTTATATGTTGAGAATTAATCTCGTGATATTCATACAAGACCTTAATTGCTTCACCACTCGGACCAGTTTAATCGTATTGTGCTTACTTGCAGCACCAACGAGGTTTTTTTTTTTTTTTTTTTTTTTTTGGTAATTGATGGTGAAATGCTCTATAAAAAAGTAAATTATCAATATAGATATTTTCTATAATTATTTTATTTTTAAATTAACAATATAGATTTACAAATTCAAAGTCTAAGGCAATAAGCAAATTGATTTAACTGCTAATATTTCTAGTCAGCTAGTATACTCATATGATTTGCATGCAAGTAGCTTAGCCTCTCGATTCCATCTTGACATATAATGCATGTAATTGGAATCAAAAGACAACATTCACGTTCTTGAAATAACACTGGATGGATGAATATATATATATAAACTTGATCGTCGGAGGGTCTTCGCTAGGTGAAGGGTCTGGCTCCCCCCTGATCATTCTTTTTTTCTTTGTAGATATATTCCTCAAAGTCCAGCATGGAAGGTCCAGCCCATTCTCCTTCATCTTAATCTAGTACCGATCAAATTGGCGCCGTTTGTGGGAAACGTTGGCTGATATTCTATTAACACTACATTTCACTGTGATCTACAGAAAAGACCCACCATTATGACAAACCTTGACGATCCTAAATCTTCAACCCCCTCAAATCCCAGACACACTCTTCTCCCATCTACTAATCCGTCCACGACAACTCCCGTTGACCTGAACACCTCGCTCCAACTCCTTCTTTCCCAACAGAATGCAGCTGGATCGAGTCAAACCTCCTTGAATCATGCAAACCCTGACTTAGCTCCTGCTTTACAATTCATTAATGCCATAGTTGTGTTCGTTAGGGGTTCTCAACAATAGACTCCCCTAGCACAGACTTTTATTACTGTCCCTGAAACTATTCCTAGAAGGAATGTTGCTCAAACCTTGGAATATGAAAGGCAATCCTAAGGACCTATAGAGGTCAATGAAGAGTAGTTGATGAACTTGAGAGTAAATCTAGAAGCGAGGTCGGAAGAGAGACACAGGGAAGAGGAAAGTTCAACCAAGGAAGAGGGGAGTATGGAAACTTTGCTCCCAGACAATGAACGTAAGTGTTTGCATGGACAAAATTTGCATGCAAATGATGTAGAATGGAGAGGGGGGCGAAGCAGAGGAAGAAATGAACAAAAAGAATGAAAATACAGAAAATGAGAAAGCTTCGAAAAGTGCTCGAGGGAAAAAGAGCATAGTAGAGGAGAACACTTTGTTGCTAGTCGCCCTTCATGAACACAAGGTAGAAGATCACCTGATATTAGCAACAGTCGTCGAAAGAAGGAAGAAAAATGAGAGATGCTGTAAACAAATTTTTAGAAGAAATGAACCAAAGATCTAGTGGAAAGGCTATGGATAAAACCTTAAAGCTTACTCTGAAATCTCCTTTTACTATATCCATCAGAGATTATATTATGCCTACCAAGTTCAAACCGCCTGTGTTGAAAAAGTATAATGGGGAAGCTGATCCTAGAGTCCATATTATGGACTACAAACATGCGGTCGAACTTCAAATGATAGATGATGAGGCTCTGTGTAGAGCGTTCAGGGGATCTTTGGAAGGAGCTGCAACTAGATGATTTGATGGCCTAGAAGAAGGAAGCGTCAACTCCTTCATGGAGCTAGCCAAGTCCTTTATGCACCGATTTGCTTCTAGTATCCCAGTGGAGCGAAAGACCTAATATCTGGAGACGATGGTGTAAAAACAAAATGAATCCCTGAGGGATTATATGGCTCGTTTCAATCGAGAAGCCTTGAAGGTTACTAATTTAGATCAAACACGAACGGTGGAAGCCTTGCAAAATGGGACCTCCCATGGATTTTCTCAAAGCCCTTTGTCGCCATGCTCCTCGCACTCTGGAGGATGCAATGGCACTGGCTTAGAAATATATACAACAGGATGATGCTCTGGCCTTCAATCAGATGACGAAGCGAGGAAGACTGGAGATCACTCCTAAGGAAGAGCCAAAAGCAAAGTGAGAAAAGAAAGTGGAAGAAAAGCAAGAAGAGAAGCCTTCCGGTGGACGAAGGAGAGGGAGAGGAAGAAACAATCAATCATGCTCTAGCTTCGATCCAAGCAAATTCACTCCTCTCAATGCTAGTCTAGCCGAAGTCTTCGCAACCTTTAGGGATCAGAACATATGGGCTCATCCCAAGCCCATGGCAGCTCCCCCAAAAAGGAGAGATCAGAGCAAATATTGCCTCTTTCATAATACTCATGGTCATAATACTAATGGTTGTAGGCAGTTAATGGAAGAGATCAAGAGTTTGATTCAGCAGGGCTACTTGGGAAAGTTTGTAAAGAGAGAAGAGTCGAACAGGGCTGGCCCCAGCAGAGATAGAGGGAGATATCCAGAAAGGGTCAATGATGGTTCAGCAGGGACTATCCATTGTATCACTGGAGGACCAGACAAAGCCCATGTAGGTAGAAATAGTACAAAGGTCCTAGCTAGACAAGAAAAAGGCCTGAGTACATCTACTGCGAAGGGACAAGGAGTCGATCGGAGAGGCCAGATGGAGGTATCCTTGCACTCCCTATGGGGACCCATTGATAATTCAAGCAATCATAGCCAATTATGTGGTCAAGAGAATCTTAGTAGACAGAGGAAGTTCGGTAAATTTGCTGACAAAAGAAGCATATCTAAAGATGGGTCTCAAGGAAGAGAGCTTGGAGGAAGTAGGATGCCCAGTTCGCACCCTAGACGGAATAGAGGTCCCATCAATAGGAGTGGCTAAACTACCCTTCACCATCGGCACAACTCCCGAAAGTGTGACTACTATGGCCACTTTTGTTGTTGTCAAGACACATTTGACATATGATGTCCTACTGGGTCGATCATTGCTATACGACCTTGATGCCTTAACAAACATCAGACATCTGAGGATGATAGTTTCAAAGCCGGACGGAGGGGAATTCTATGTCTATGGCACTCAAGACGGACAGGGTAAAAGGCAGAGAAATAAAAAAATAAAAAGGTGCGAAGCCACAGTCGAAGAAGTGGTTGCAGTCGAAGCTACTGTTCCTGAAAAGAGGAATGAACCCGTTGATAAACTAGAAAGGTTAATGATCAAAGAGGGACCTGAAGAGTTTTTAATGATCAGCTCTTCCCTAGAAAATGAACAGAAGTTACTTGTGCACCAGTTCTTGAAGGGACATGTTCATAACTTTGCTTGGTCTTCGGCAGAGATGAGGGGAGTAAAACCCGAGGTAATAACACATCAGTTAAACATAGATTCTACTTGCAGACCTACTAAGGAGAAGAAGAGATGTTTCGACCTAGAGTGGCAAGCAATAATCGACCAGGAAGTAGATAAGCTCTTGAGAGCGAGATTCATTAAGGAGGTACAATATCCAAAATGGCTAGCGAATGTGGTACTAGTCAAAAAGGCAAATGGAACCTTTTGGATGTGCATAGACTTCACAGAATTGAATAAGGCCTATCCGAAAGACTTCTTCCCATTGCCTATGATCGATAAACAGGCAGACTCAATGGCAGGATATGGATTTTTGTCAACCTTGGACGCAAAGCAAGGATATGATTAGATCAAAATGCACCCAAAAGATGAAGAAATGACCTCTTTTATAATGGAGAAAGGCATTTATTGTTATATATCAATGTCTTTTGGCTTAAAACATGCCGCAGCCACATATCAGTGTCTGGTCAATAAAATGTTCAAGGATCAATTTGGTAGAAACCTAAAAGTGTATGTAGATGATATGATCGTGAAAAGAAAAAGTTTTGAAGACCACATCCATGACCTAGCTGAAGTATTGGCAGTAATGAAAGAATATGGGATGAAGCTTAATCTAGAAAAATGTGCATTCTTCATTTAGGGAGGCAAGTTTCTAGGATGCATGGTTAGTGAGAAGGGAATCGAGCCCAATCCCGGCAAAGTGAAAGCCATCTTGGATATGGAACCCCTAAAGAATGTGAAAGAAGTACAAAGATTGATAGGGTGAATTGCCACACTGAATACATTCATGTCCAAATCTGCTGAGAAGTACCTTCCTTTCTTCAAGAAACTGAGAAAGTCACAGACGTTCGAATGGATTAAAGAATATCGAGCAGCATTCGAAGAGTTAAAAGCATTCCTGAGTTCAAAGCAAATTTTGAGCAGGCCCTTACCGAGCGAAGAAGTATTAATTTACTTATCCGCTTCAGACCAAGCAATCAACTTGGTGTTAATTAGAGAAGAAAGAATGGTCCAGAAGCCGATCTATTACTTTAGCAAAGTCCTACAAGGAGCAGAGTTAAATTATTCCCCAATAGAAAAGTTGGCATATGCTCTAGTACTCTCTTTCTAAAAGTACAAAATATACTTGCAAGCACACCAAGGAGTAGTGGTTACAGATCAGCCATTACAACAGGTGCTCTATAGGCCAGAAACTTTAGGAAGAATGCTATGTTGGTCTGTAGAGTTAGGACAGTATGGGTTGCAATACAAAGCGAGATCAGCAATTAAAGCCTAGGCATTAGCAAATTTCATCTCCGAATGCTCCTTTAGCTCTAAGGATGCAGAAGGGGACCGAAGTCCAAAAAGGGAATTGTCAACAATCTCTCCGGATCTTCAGTGGGAGCTCTTCGTAGATGGTGCCAGTAGCAAGGAAGGAAACGGTGTGGGCATTATACTCAGAAGTGCTCAAGGATTCTCACTAGAATATACATTGGGATTGGATTTTGAACCAACAACACTGTAGAGTACGAAGCCGTGATCCAAGGATTGCTCTTTGCTGATTGCCTCCGTCTAGAATAACTCACAATATACAATGATTCCCAATTGGTAATCAGAAAAATAGAGGGGGAATTCGAAACTAAAGAGCCAAATATGACCAAGTACCTGCAGAAGGCGAAAGAGATCATACAAAGGATGAAGAATATAGGAGTCAAGCTACTTTTTTAGAAGGTCCCCAGAGAAAAAAATTATAAAGCAGACAACCTCAGTAAGCTGGCCGCCTCTTACCCGGTCGAACTCCCTTAAAGGATTTACCTAGGCGCCTTGACCTCCTCTAGTATTGCGGAAGGAGATGAGGTCATGGAAGTCAAAGAAAAGTCATGTTGGATAAATCCCATCAAACTTTACCTAGAAAAGGGAGAATCTCCTGAAGATGACAATAAGCCAAAAAGATCAAGCGAAGGAGTGCTCATTTCTCCCTACACAATGGAATCTTGTACAAAAAAGCCTACTCCTTGCCATAGTTAAAATGCTTGAGACGAAATGAAGTCGAATACATCCTTCGGAAATACACAAAGGATCCTGCAAAATGCACATCGGTGGAAAGACGCTAGCAGCAAAAGCAATCAGACAAGGGTATTATTGGCCAAAAATGAAAGATGAAGCTGTAGCATTCGTCAAAAGATGCCCCTAATGCTAGAAGTTCGACAGTGGAAAACACATCCCAGCACCAGAACAAAGCCCCATTTCTAGTGCTTGGCCCTTCACCAAATGGGGAATGGATATAGTAGGACCCTTCTCAGCAGCATTAGGACAAAGAAAATTTCTCTTAGTGGCAGTTGAATAATTCACCAAATGGGTAGAAGCTAAAGCTTTAGCCACTATCACCATCAAAAAAGTGATTAACTTCTTATGGAGGAACATTGTATGTAGATTTGGTATCCCATACCAACTCGTTAACGATAACGGCAAATAGTTCGATAATGCTAAAGTCAGGTCCTTTTGTTTGGGGCTCCAGATCAAGCTACATTTCTCATCTGTAGCCCATCCTCAAACAAACAGCCAGACAGAAGTAACAAACCAGATTATTTTGCAAGGCATTAAGTGAAGGCTAGACGGGTATGGTCGAAATTGGACGGACGAATCACATCATGTATTATAGGCATACAGGACTACTCCCAAGCAACCCACAAGAGAGACTCCATTTAGCTTGATATATGGCACAAAGGCAATAATCCCTATGGATATAGGCCTTCCCAGTGGAAGAATCAACTACTATGGAGACGAAGACAATGACCAAGCTAAAAGAATCGATTTGGATCTCCTAGAAGAACTCAGAGAATTAGCTAGGATTCGAATGGCTAATTACAAGTAGCAAGCTGCTAATCATTTCAATAAAAAAGTTAAGCACAGAGTATTTAGCGAAGGAGATCTAGTGATGAGATTCTTAGAGGCTACTGGAAAGCGTGAAGGCATGGGCAAGCTTGCACCCACATGGGAAGGACCTTTCTAAATAAAAAGAGTCATAGGTCCCAGTACCTATAAAATTTTAACCTTAGAAGGTATTGAAATTCCTCATACTTAGAACATTCAACATCTCAAGATATATTATCAGTAACAGCAATAACAGATATGCAGATTATCTCAAATTATCTCCACTTGCATCAAAATAGCCTTCGAAGAAAAACCCTAGTAAACCTAGGCACGAAGCCTCACCAAAAGTGATAAGAACTTTCCTAAGGGAAAGCCCGAAGCCCTAGTAAACCTAGGCACGAAGCTTTACTAAGAGTGAGAATAACTTTCTTAAGGGAAAGCCTAAAGCCCTAGTAAACCTAGGCACGAAGCCTCACCAAGAGTGAGAAGAACTTTCCTAAGGGAAAGCCCAAAGTCCTAGTAAATCTAGGCATGAAGTCTCACCAAGAGTGAGAAGAACTTACCTAAGGGGAAGTCCAAAGGCCTAGTAAACCTAGGCATAACCCCTTGCTAGGAGCAGAAAAAATTACTTTAAAAAAAGAGAGAGAGAGAGGGGGAGAACGCTTTTAGGCTTCGACTCGAAGGGCAGTTCAGCTAAAGCACTTCTCTCCTAAGTAAAGATGCCTCCCTATAGGGAAAGGGTGGAAAGTCACTCTTATAATCTTTGCAATATGTGGTTATCATATTTCAATGTGTATTGGATCCTTGTAGAAATAGTTAAGGCATGAAGAATAGGATTTGCAAAAAATACATATATACACATTAGAAATACAAAAATTATATTACTTTATTTCAAAACAAATGTATTACATATGAGAATTTGTATACAAGAAGAATAAATAAATAAACGAAAAAAAAAAGAGAGAAATTTCAGGGAGGAGGATCCCTTGGAAAAACCGTTGCAGTAGGAGGAGGAGGTAGAGACTGGCCACTTGTAAAGTCTAGCTGAATGATAGAAAGGGGTTCAGCTTATTGGAGATCCTTCCCAATTGGGAGTCCTTTGTCTACATCCCCTTTGCCTTTGCTAGATGTTTCGAGATGGGAGACGAGACCGGAACATCCTTCTCCCAGCAGAAAAATCTTTACGTCGAGGGAGGCCTTCATCCTCCTTTAGGACAGGATCTTAGAATTCTGAGAGATCAGGAGCTGGAGGTTCTTTAGTAGCGTCTAATTTAGCTACCACCTGTAGCAATCTAGGAAAATGCTCCCCCATATTATGGAGAGCATTATTATAATATTCGGTTGCTACTTTATAGGTGTGGTAGGTGATGATATTGTCAAAGCTCTTAGACTGTATAAAATCCCTCACAGCCTTTTGCCAACCTTCCTCTGCCTTATTAACCTTCTTAAACATAGCTTTAGCTCGATTGGAAGCCTGCTTATATCCAAACTTGGTGACTCAGAGCTCCTATTGAGTCTTTTTCAAATTATCTCAAAGAGTAGGAATCTCCTCAGTCTCCCTTGCAAGCTCATCATTGGCTCTCTTTAGCTTATCCAGCTGCGCACTAAGATCAGCAATGACCTTATTTTTTATTGCAATTGCTTCAGTTAAGGCACTAACCTCCCCTTCAGCCCTAAAATGAGCCTCCTTATGAGCCCTCGCTTGCTTCACAACTTTCTCGGCCTTTGCCTTAGCAGAAAATAGACCCCCCTCCAATTTGGAGCACAACTCTTGCTTTTCCTCTGCAGCTCGCTGGGCATCCTCATAGTGGTCCCTTAGAAGACTTAAATCGGTCCTCAAAATTTTAGAATCAAGAGCCACCTACAACAAGTAAATATCAATAGTCAAAGAATTGAAATGCGATCAGCAAGTGTAACCAGAATAGGGATGAATATACCTTCTCTAGCAAAGCCTTTTGCCTAGCAAGAGTATTCACCACTGACCTAAAAAGAGGCGTGAGGGCCGGACGTAGGAAAGGCAAGGGGGCCATTGTAGTAATAGAGGGAGCAGATGTCAAAGGAGGATTAATGGGTACAACAACTCCTTTGAGCAGAAGGTGTCCATGGTGATAGCCTCAGCAGGCTCTTCTACCCTTTGCCTCTTAGCAAGCGGAGACACCTCTACCACTATTACTTGTGAAGGGGCCTCCAAAACAGAATTGACTTCTGGCATAGTGGTAGCGGATGAAGTTGTAGCCACGAGCCTCTTTCTGCAAAAGAAATCTCCTACAATCAATTTTTTCTTGGGTGGACGAAGGGGAGAAACTTCATCAGCAACAATGGTAGCCCCTGCCATAGCCCTAGTCGAAGTAGCAGCTGAAGGAAAAGCTTCGTCAGCAATAGCAACAACCTTCGTCGGACATTCGGTCGGAGCCTCAACCTCTTGGGGACCAGTGCTAATCACCAAAGGGGCCTTAAGATAAGGCTCCTGAGCAATGGCACCCGCCTTGCCAGCCAAACTTCAGAAGAATAATAATAATATTAACAAACCTAAGCAAACAGATAAGGGCAATAGATGAAAGTAATGAACAAGGCAGGAATTTGCCTCTAAAGACGAAGGTCTTCCCTTTGACCACCGTCTTAATAGGGGAGAGATAAAGCTTCTTAAGGACTCTCAGATCATGAGATGAGATCCTTTGCTCCTTAATAAACTTCTCCTAGGCCTCCACCTTCTCAGCACGAGGAGGTCTCCTAGGCACAACCTTTTTGGACCATCTCAAATGTTTTCTCCTGATGACTTAAGGATCTATATGAGACAAAGGTGATGGGAGAGAAGAAAGGCAAAAGTTACCTGCCCCCACTTCAATCTCTAGGGCATTGAAGTCCTCTACCAACTTTGCTAGATGCGTCTCAAATTCAACATCAACAATGTCCATCAAAGCCTCTTCCAGATTTGCCAGTTGCTCTACCCCTTGAGAAGAATGAGCGATGGTATCAAAGATGCTGGGCACTGGAGGTCTCTTCACCTTCAACTTTAGAGGAGGAGGTGGAAGTTTTCTCTTCCCTCTATCTCTAGCAGAAGGAGGCGGAGGCAGAGGAGGAGGAGCTCCAATAGACCCAGAGATTAAAATTCCTCTCGGGGAAGTAGACTTGGTAGTAGTTGCTGCAGCATGAGGCTAAGGGACATCTTTTTGAATAACAAGAACAGAACAATCAGAAGCCTTAACAAGCCGTCTCTAAATAATATGGATCGACTTCATGTTGATCACACTTACCTGGGCTCCTTATGATCTAATAGCCAAACTCGGCCCAGCAGGAACACGCTTCATTGATTTTTCTTTACCAAGCTTCGCCAGCTGGGTCTTAGAATTGGAGGAGGTGCGTGTTTGAAGCCTCCCCGTTCAAAGGTCAAGTACAGGAAGCTCGGCCTCCTCATTAAAGGGTCTCGAGAGAACCCCTTTTGTCTCTTTCAAAATATCCTGGTAATGCCCAGGATCCTTGGCCTCTACTATAGTCAAAACAACAATTACAACAGGGTTAGTGACTCATTAGCAATCAAACTCTGATGAATAATGAGAAAATTACCTCTTATGTCCCTTAATAAGAGTGTAGGAGTAGGAAGACTATGTTTGTCCACCGCATAAAAGGAGACCATCATCCTTTCAGAGTTATAGACGAAGCCTTGAAAGACCAGAGTCTTTAGGTTTGCCTTCTCCTCCGCAGATAGCTTATCGGGCCAGTCAGTTAGACCCTTAGTTGGACGCAGAAAATGGCCAAGAAAGCCAAATCTTAGAGATTTGTCACCAAGACCATCAATGACCTCTACTAGCCAAAACTTGTCTCCCTAGTCCTTCACCTTGTTCTCCTTCCCAAAGAAGAGACTTCGGCGGGGCCTTGTAGAAGTCATATAAACCCCAGGGACGAATGCCATATGCGAAGCTCAAAACCTCAAAGAGGTCAATGTCCCTTATGGAGTTTGGAGTCAGCATCATGGGATTCACTCTGAAGTAGTTGAAACACTCAACTTTAAAATTTGTAGGAGGAAAAAGAAGACCAACCTCCAACTGGTGATAGAAGATGATGTAGTGATGACTGTCCTTAGGGAGAGCAGCTTTAGGGTTACTGGAATAAACCCTCTCATGAGCCTTAGCATGGCGGAATAGAAACTGATTGCTGCCCTCTAGATTTTAGCCAAAGGCCAAGAATTTGGCTGTCTTCCTAATAAGGGCAATCTCTCCCCATTTCTGATAATGGGAAGCACTGGTCTAGTCCCTTCTAGGGACATTTTCCTTCTTGGGTGCCATTGGAATATAAGAGAAATTGAAAAAATGTAGGAAACAAAGACACAGAGAAAGCAGGAAGTTGAGAAAAGCAAACAGGAGCTCTAAGGTGAGAAATCGAAGAAGTATATATAAGAAGAGTCTCCTCGGTAACCGTCACCTTAATAATTGGGGACATTAAATAGCTGTTCAAAATTTAAAATCCATGGAAAACTTAACCGCCTACTAAGACACATGGCAGGACGGGGAGAACGAGGAGACACACATTCAATGCACGTTCCTATCAGTCGTTCATACATTAAATGACTCTGCAACCTTTCACCTATCCTATGAAGGTTGTGCAGATGAAAGATGATCTCAACCGACCAAATCCCTTCGCCCAGATGAAGGTCACTCTTTAACGAGACAAATCAAACATTCCACCTCCCAAACCAGCAAGGCATGAGCTCCTTCAAAAAGCTACTTGTCGAAGCTAAGAGAATGAAGGGACCCCTTTGCTGCTTGCTACGAAGTTGATCCCTTTTGACCTGAGATCCTCAGAATGACACTGCTGAGGCGAGCAACTATTTTACTAAGATTTGACTCTTCACCTTCATCTTAGTAAAACAAGGGGGCCCCTGATGAGGGACAATAATGGCTCTTATAAGATATATGGGTTTCCTTAGGTCAAGGCCCACTATTGCCTCATGTCTCTAAAGACCATAGAAGGATGAACGGAGCCCATTGGTTGAATCATTAATTGTTTTAAGCTCAAGAGTTCCCTAAATGAACTTATGTTGCTTCACCCTCAAGTAACTTACTGAATAAGCTAAGATCGAAGCTCGTAGCCGATGTATCATATTGACTGACACAAAGACATATCTTTAGGTAGTCCACACCCTATCCTGACACAACCCTTACTAAACACCTTTGAGGATAGGACAAGGGATATGCATCTGCCATCATCACACCTACCTTAGTCAAACAAAAAGGTTAAATGACAGAGAACGTCCCTTCTTAGGGAAAGGTGTCAACCTTACCTCATACAGAAAGGTGTTAGCCTTACCTTATATGAAGTCATACAAAAGAGAAAGATGAACCCAAGCCTAGGTAGATGGAACTTTACACTCTCTCACCTCCTTTCTATCACTAGAAAATACTATGAAACCTAGGAAGGAAAAATCTCTTCCTGGGAATTAATCTCATATCCATACTAACTTGATTGTCAGAAGGTCTTCGCTAGGCGAAGGGCCTGGCTCCCCCCTAATCATTCTTTTTTCCTTTGTAGATATATTCCTCAAAGTCTAGCATAGAAGGTCAAGCCCATTCTCCTTCATCTTAGTCTCATACTGATCAAAGGGATTTAAGACAGAATAGTTTGGATGACTTAACATTGCATTGGACAAGGATTGGTGGGTTCATAAATAATATCATTACCACTATCATCAAACACTTGAACACCAATTGTATTCGTAGGAAAGTATTTGACCATGAAACTGTAATTCTCTCTTATCCAACAATACTAAAAAAAAAAATCAATTCCTCTCACGATACTATAGGACTTTTGCGCAACTAAAATACCAACCCACTTTTGTCCATTTGGAATCCTCATGTTGAAAGGTGTTATCCATTCTTCTGTAATTCTCCTATGAATCCACAAAGGGATTTCCTTGTATTTCAAAACAATAACTAAAAAAGTGAAAAAAATAATAAATTGACTGTAAAATTTGTAGTAAATTTTGATTTTTAAGACATAATAACACAATATTAGAGTCATATTTTTTAAAAAAAAATATGCCACAATTTAAAGAATTGTTTAAAGGAGAAAAAAAAAGAAGAATTGGATAATAAGTCTTACCAAGTAATGATATTTCACATTATTTGTTGTAACCTTATGTGTCCAGTTAAACTTGGGCATTGTCCTTCAACACTATATTTGCTATCACCTTCAATGGTGGTATTGATTCTCTCTCTGAAGTTTTGTATGATAGAGGAATAAACATAATTCAATGGTAGTAGGTCCCGAGATTGCATTTATTGCTTAGTCATTCATAATAAAAACTTAGAAAGTAGGAATATCCTTGTTAATGTAAATCTTTGAAAGTCAATGTCAGGTATAGATTGTCTGTAGGCTGTCTGTATAAATGTCAAACTTTCAGCTCTACCTCACATGTATAACCCACAAATCATGCCATAGATTATGCCATTAATAATGTATAAATGGCTATAAATACCTCTATAAATAAACAATCAAAACAATATGTTATAATTCTTTCAGAAATATCCTCTCAATTAATATGGTACCAGAGCCATTCTTTGATATTTGATCCAATTGCTTTGCATTTATTCTGTTCTTCATTTCAAACCACTATCCTACTGAAATCTTTCCATGAACACATCAAAATTCTATTTTAATCACACAAAAGGAAGAATTAGTCACCAGAAAAATTTCAAGACCAACCGGAGCTCCAAAAAGTATGTCACGTGCCCTCATGCGCCGGTCAAAGACACTGACCTGTGTTTCACGCGCTTCATGTGCTCCACGCATAGCCAAAGGTTGAAGAAAACCACGTCAACACCATGTCATCGCCATGTAGCTCACACGTCAGCCACTATCAGATTACGTGTCCGCCACGTGGCAAGCCACGTCATCTCCACCTATCAGTCCAGCTGGTGACACATCAGATCCACGTCAATAGCTGTCAGGCCACATGTATGCCACATGTCAGACCACGTCATCACCTGCCTCGTGCTTTGTCTGACCTGGATCCGCATTCTGACTAATCTGAATCCATGTTCTGGCTGACTCGATTCGCGTTCTGCACTGTTCAGAACCTCCTATTGACCGAACCGTTCTAAAAAACTTTGATCGATCAGTTTGACCATTTTTGAACCAGTTCTTAAAAAAATCATATTGGTTCCTAAAGTTTTTAGACCTTCTGAATCCAAATTTGGCCTCTGTTTTGTCAGATTCCAGCTTTATCATCCATTTTCTTTTATAATCCTTAAAATGGATAAATCAAACGTTGCAAAACCAATTACAACAATTTTTATTGGATCAAACTACAACATTTGGGTTTAAAGAATGAAAAGTTTCTTAATTAGGCACAAGCTTTGGCATATAGTTACTAGAGATATCACTCAACCCACTAAAGAGCAAAACGAACTAGATACCAAATTCGAAGATCGCCTTAAAGATTGGGATAGCAAAAATCATCAAGTCATCACTTGGTTCTGCAATACATCGATTCCATCCATTCACATTCAATTTGCTGAGTTTGATATGGCAAAAGCAATATGGGATTTCTTGGCAAATCGGTATCAAACTACTGGTCTTGCACACTATTTTCAGCTATGGACTACTTTGCACAATCTCAAACAAGAATCTGGCCAATCTGTCAATGATTTTCTGGCACAAGTTCAGCCAATATGAAATCAGTTATTTCAGACAAAGATTAGTGAAGATCATCTTCACCTAATCCAAGTTCTTATGGCTCTTCGACTAGAATATGAAGCTGTGTGTGCCTCTCTGCTACATCGACATTCTCTCCTAACTTTGAACACGACTATCTAAGAACTTATCTTTGAGGAAACACAACTTGGTCTTAGCATGCAATCAAATTCTGAATTAGCTCTTGCAACTACATGATCTTCAAATATGAGATATAGCAATCAACTATGTAAGAATTGTAATAAACCTGGTCATAATTTTGCTAATTGCCTTACTGTAGAATGCAGATAATGCCATGATCATGGTCACATTCTTGAGCATTGTCCAACTCGCCCACCACGACCAAAGAGTGGATATTCTAAAACCAAGACTTTCTCTAAAATTGGCTCGACCGCAGTCAGTGCTGCTACCACAGACACCTTTACTGCCATCACAATGAGTGATCTTGAGGTCTTACTCAAACAGGTTATCTCTTCTAACTCCTCTGCCGCCATATCTATCATTCCAGGAAATTCAAATTGGCTTTTTGACTCTGCCTGTTGTAACCATATGACCACTGATATTAATATCTTATCCTCTACTACACCTGCTTCTTTCTTACCCCCAATACAAATAGCAAATGGAACTAAAATGCACATCACTCATACTTGTCATGTCTTTACCTCTAATCTTAGCCTTTCCGATACTCACTATATTCCAAACTTGTCACTAAATCTTATCTCAGTTGGTCAATTATGTGAAAAAGGACTAAATGTAAATTTTTCTCATTTTGGTTGTCAGGTAAAGGATCTGCAGATGGGGTAGATTCTTGGGGCGGGTCGTAGGGTGGGGCGATTATTTGAGCTCATATTTCTTCATCTTCCTCAACGATCTGTTTTTGCCGCTACTACTATCACTTCTCCTATTCTTTAATGGCATCTTCGCCTTGGTCATGCTTCTGCCAATAAAATTCAGTCTTTAGTTTCTCGTGGATTATTAGGTTCTATAAAATTTGAGTCATTTCAATGTTTAGAGAGTCAACTTGCCAAACAACTTGCATTATCTTTTAATCATAATAAATTTATTTCTGCCAGTCCATTTGACTTAATTCATTCTGACATTTGGGGACCTTTTCCTATTTCTTTAGTAAATGGCTTTCATTATTTTGTTTGTTTATTGATGATTATTCTCGTTTTACTTAGATATATTTCTTAAAAAATCATTCAGAGTTACCATATATTTATGTTACATTTGCAAATATGATTAAAATCAATTTTTCTCAACAATTAAAATTCTTTGCACAGATAATGCCATGGAATATCAGGAATCATCTTTGCTTCATTATCTTCAACAACAATGCATAATCATTCAACGTTCCTGTCCTCACACTTCACAACAAAATGGCCAAGCATAATGAAAACATCATCATATTTTATACTCTATTCGTACTCTTCTCCTCTCTAGTTCCTGTCCAGAAAAATTTTGGGGAGAAGCAACACTCACTTTTGTATATAATATTAATTGGATACCTTCCTTAGTACTTCAACATCTATCTCCTTTTGAAAAATTGTATGGCAAAATTCCAAACTATAAAATCCTTAAGACCTTTGGTTGTGCATGTTTTGTTCTTTTACAACCTCATGAACATACCAAATTAGAACCTCGTGCTCGTCTGTGTTGTTTTTTAGGTTATGGGGTAGAACACAAAGGTTACCGATGTTGGGATCCTATTTCTAATCGACTTCACATTTCTAGACATGTTACCTTTTAGGAAAACACTATGTTCTCCTCTCTCTCTAAGTTTCACACTTCAGTTTCTACTGACTCATTATTTTTTACAAACCCTTTTGTCAAGTTATTTCCTATCTCTGTTACAGGTGATTTTGCTATAATTGAGCCTGATACCTCCCCACCTGATCTGCTTGAACCAACTCTAACTATTGATTCTGCACCTGTCCATGACTCTAAATCTTCACCTGCTCCTGACACCAATCTTCGTCGTTCATCCCGGGTAAGAGAAACTCCTAGTTACCTTCTAGATTTTCATTATTATTCTACCATTGCAACTCTCCACGAACCTCACTCTTATCATGAGGCTAGTACTGACCCTCTTTGGCAGCAAGTTATGACTGAGAAAATTCAAGCATTGGAGAAAACTCACACTTGGGATCTAGTTGATCTTCCTCCCAACAAAATCCCAATTGGTTGTAAATGGATCTATAAAATCAAAACTCGCTCTGATGGGTCTGTAGAACGTTACAAAGCCCATTTAGTAACCAAGGGATACACTTAAGAATATGGCATTAACTATGAAGAAACCTTTGCTCCAGTTGCCTGGTTGACATCTGTTCGTAGTCTATTAGCTATTGCTGTAGTCCGTAAATGGAAACTTTTTCAGATGGATGTTAAAAATGCTTTTCTAAATGATGACTTATCTGAAGAAGTTTACATGAAACCTCCTCTTGGATATCACTCTTCTCATAAAGTTTATAAGCTTCACAAAGCTCTGTATGGACTTAAGCAAACTCCTCAAGCATGGTTTGCCAAATTTAGTTCAACTCTTACTCAATTTGGTTTTGTCTCTAGCAATTATGATTCAGCATTATTTGTTCGCCAGAAAGATCATGGAATTATACTGCTGTTGCTTTATATTGATGATATGATCATTACAGGTAGTGACAAATCTGGTATTTCTGAAGTCCAAACTTATCTCAGCCAGCATTTTGAAATGAAGGATCTTGGCACTCTCAGCTATTTTTTGGGTCTTGAGGTTTCTCATAATTCTTAAGGCTACTATTTGTCTCAAGCAAAGTATGCATCTGATCTACTTTCTAGAGCAGGTCTTAATGACAGCAAAACTGTTTCAACTCCTTTGGAACTCAATTGTAAACTTACTCCTATTTATTATTTTGATTGCAGTGGAGGCCAAGGATCCTTCAGTAAAACTGGATTGGTCCACGTCCTTGTACCGTTATCTTTCAGGGGTCTTCTGGCTGAAGAGAATTACCTTCGCGTTGGATGGCGAAGAGGTCTTTCTATATCTTTATCTACGGTGAGTAGTTCTTAGGAGAGGCTTTCGCTTTGCTGAGGGGTTTCACCCAATTCGAACATTTAGTTCATCTCCCCAAAGGGTAGCTCTCGTCTGAACGAAGGGATTTGAGGGGCTAGGGACTGTCTACATTCTAGGCAGCCTTCGTAGGGTAGATGGAAGGTCACGCGGTCATTCAATGCATGCACGACTGACAAGAATAAGCATTGAATGCGAGAATAAACATTGAATGCACGTCTCCTCATTCTCCTTATTCTTCCATGTGTCTCAACAGACGATTAAGTTTTCCATGGATTTTGAATTTTGAATGTCCATTTAATGCCCCCACTCATTGCTGTGACGGTTATCGAGGAGGCTCTCAGTATATATACTCCTTTGCCTTCTCATTTTTGCGACTGTCTCAACCCTTTGGTGTTGTGTTTGCTGTTTTGATTATAGTGGAGGCCAAGGATCCTGGACATTACCAAGATATAATGAAGGAGACAGAAAGGGTTTCTCCAAGACCCTTCAGTGAGGATGCTGAGCTTCCCATCCTCGACCTCCAAACGGGGAGGCTCCGATTGCTTACCTCCTTCGACCTCCAGTCCTCATCGGCGAACCTCGCAAGGATAAGCCGATGAAGCCCGTTCCTACCGGGTTTGGTCCAGTTGCTGGATCAGAAGGGGCCCAGGTGAGTGTGGCCAGTGCGAAGTCCATTCGAATTGTTTGAAGATGACTTGTTAAGGCTTCTGATTACTCTATTCCTGTTGTGCAGAGAGGTACTCCTCCGCTTTGAGCTGCACCAATTGCTGCGAGGCCTGCTCCTCAGAGGGGTATCTCAATCCCTGGGATCACTGGGGCTTCTGTTACTCCACCTCCGCCTCTTCCCGTTGGTGATAAGGGGAAAGGAGTGTCCGCACCTCGTCTGCCTAAGCTGAAAGTGAAAGGGCCTCCAGTCCCCAATGTCCTTGACGCAATTGCTCACTTTTCTCCGGGGGCAGAGTAGCTGGCAGACCTGGAGAAGGCTCTGACAGACGTTCTTGATGCTGAGTTTGAGGCTCCTCTAAAGAACTTGATGGATGACTTGAGTGCCCCTGGGGCTGAAGCTGGGGCAGGTAACTTTCCTTCTCCCCCATCACCTTCATCCTATAAGGACCCTCGTGTCATCCAAGGGACATATCTGAGATGGTCCAAGGAGGTTGTGCCTGGGAGATCTCCCAGTGTCAAGGAGGTCGAGGCCTGGGAGAAGTATATTGAGGAGCAAAGGATTTCATATCCTAACTTAGTGACCCTCAAGAGGCTTTATCCTTCCCCAGTTAATACTTTGGCCGAAGGGGAGGCCTTCATTTCCAAAGACAGAGGCAACTTCTTGCCTTCTTGTTATTATTTACTTCTTGTGCCTTCATTTGCTGATTTGAATTTGTGATGTTTTTGCTTTTTGTCTTGCAGTTCCTGTGGGCGAAGCGGGTGCCACTATTTAGGAGCCTTCTCTTGAGGCTTCTTTGGCGATTAGCATGGGTCCCTTCGGAGCCAACGAAGCATTTCCTTCAGCTGTTGCTTCGTTGGAGGCTGAACAGAGGGCTGCTGTTGCTGCGACCGATGAAGCATTTTCTTCAGCTGTTGCTTCGTCTGAGGTCATGTCAGGGGCCATTGTTACTACCGAAGGTGTCTCCTCCCTTCGTCCTCCTAAGAAGAAACTGATAGTGGGGGAGTTTCTTTGTCGCAAGAGGCCCCTGGCGGTAGCTTCAACCACCACCACTGTACCGGAGGTCCGCTCTGCTTCAGGGACCCCTTCACCTGGGGCAGAGGCAGGAGTATCAGCCCCTTCGCAGGGGATAATGATGGAGGCTCCTCTGCCAAGTAAGAGGCCACGAGTCGAAGGGTTAGCGGAGATTGTAGTAGTGGACTCCCCTCCACTTGGAGAAGTCGAGGCATTTGTCGGTCCTCCTTCTTCCTTTGTTTCCACTGCTGCTGTCTTTGCCCCCGTGCCCTTTCTGCGTCCGGCCCCTAGGCCTCTCTTTGGGTCTATGGAGGATACTCTTGCTAGGCAGGAGACTCTGCTAGAGAAGGTAAATTCATTTCCACTTGGGCTATGACCGTTTGTCACATTGTATAATTACTATTGCTTGTTTGTTGTAGGCACTTCTGGATTCCAAAATTTTAAGGACCGATTTCGATCTTTTGAGGGATCACTATGAAGACGCCCGGCGAGCGGTGGAGGAAAGACTGGGATTGTGTTCCCGATTGGAGGAAGAGCTGGTCTCTGCGAAGGCGAAGACTGAGGAAGCCATGGAGCAATCCAGGGCTCATGAAGAGGCTCATTCGAAGGCCGAAGGAGAGGTTAGTGCCTTAACTGAGGCAATGGCAGCTAAGGACAAAGCCATTGCCGATCTCAGTGCGCAACTGGACAAGTTGAAAAGTGCTAACGAAGAGCTTGCCCAAGAGGCCGAAGAGGTTCCCAGTCTTTGAGATCTCCTGAAGAAGACTCAATAGGAACTTCGAGTTTCAGAGTTCGGATATAGACAAGCCACTACTCGGGCTCAAGTTGCGCCCTGGATTGCTCCATGGCTTCCTCAGTCCCAAAAATGAGAAGGCAAATGAGTATATATACTGAGAGCCTCCTCGATAACCGTCACAGCAATGATTGGGGGAATTAAATGGACGTTCAAAAATCAAAATCCATAGAAAACTTAACTGTCTATTGAGACACGTGGAAGAATGGAGAGAACGAGGAGACATGCATTCAATGTGTATTCTCGCATTCAATGCTTATTCTTGTCAGTAGTGCATGCATTGAATGACCGCGTGACCTTCCATCTACCCCACGAAGGCTGCCTAGAATGCAGACAGTCCCTAGCCCCTTAAATCCCTTCGTTCAAATGAGAGCTACCCTTTGGGGAGACGAACTAAATGTTCGAATCGAGCGAAACCCCCAAGCGAAGTGAAAGCCTCTCCTAAGAACTACTCACCGCAGATAAAGATATAGAAAGACCTCTTCGCCATCCAACGCGAAGGTAATTCTCTTTGGCCAGAAGACCCCTGAAAGATAACGGTACAAGGACGCAAAGCTGTTTTACTAAGGTTCGACCCTTCGCCCTCTCCTTAATAAAACAGAGGGGCCCCTGATGAGGGATAAATGTGACTCTCAAGAGACATTCGGACCCTCCTGTATTCAAGGCCTATTATGAGGCCTCCAGGGACTATGGGAAAAAGGAAAAAGCCCATTGGCCAGGCCCTCCAACGACTCAAGTCCAAAGGCTCCTAGACAAGCAGTTACTCCCCTCCGCTTGGAGAATGACTTACTGAACAAGCCATGGCTGAAGCTCTCTAAGGACGTATCTAGTCATCTACTAGAAGGACCAGTCCTTAGACAGTCCACACCATGCCCTGACACCTCTCTCACTGAACATCCCTAAGGATGGGATAGAGGACATGCGCCTGCCACCAACTTTCACCAACTAGCATGGCCAAATGACAGGGGACGTCCCTTCTCAGAAAGAGGTGTCAGACATACCTAACCTGAAACCATATAAAATGGAAAAAAAAGCCTAAGCACAAGTAGTTGGAATTCTACATTCTCTCACCCTCTTTCTCTCACTAAAAATACTCTGGATTGGATACTGACTTGATCGTCAGAGGGTCTTAGCTAGGCAAAAGGCTTGGCTCCTCCTTGATCCCTTTTTTTCTCCTTCGCAGGTATCAGGCTCTAGACCCAAAAGAGGAGATCCAGCCCATTCCCTTTCATATTGATCAAGCCTGATCATGAAATAATAAAGTTTATATATTAGTTTGTCTTTCTTAATCTTCAAGTTATATATTAGTATACCATTTTCTAACAGTCATGCCCACAAATAACTACATTAGGGCTTCAAAAATAATCATATGTTCCGATCATATTCAAAGACTATTCCTTAAAGTTTATATCTTATTATATATACAAGTACAATCGACCATTTTATATTTAATACTCAATGGATTAATAATTCTATTAATTAATAAATTTTTAAGAAACCAACTTCGTTCCTCTTTTGATTATTAATAATATCTATTATTCAATAATTAATAAAATTTGAAAAAACATTTGTAATTATTAATTATTAGGAAGAATATTTACAAAGAAAATTATTGGATGTCTATATATAAATTTTTCTTAGTGTGTTTATCATTGGTGGTAATTTTGAGATTTTAAAAGTTTCCAAAAACAAAGGCATTTATTCCTAAAAAAATATAAAGAAATTTAAAAATTAATCAAATATTTGCCAAAAAAAAAAAAAAAAAAACAAGATTCTTTTTCAAATAGAAATTAGATGTTTGTTTATACTACCTGTTTGATTGAAGACTAAATATTTTGCGTGCATTTTTATAATATAGTTTCCTCTTTTTTATAGTAATTTATTAATTCTAAATTTATAAATTTAGTTAACCTTAAATTTATAGGTTTATACTACTTTCATTGTTTTAGTTATTCATAAACTTAATAAATTAATACTTCTAATATTTAATAATTTTCTAATTCACTAAGTATATTAATTATAAGAGAGTTGACTGTATATTTATTAGATATCCTTCAATAATTCGATTTCCTTGATTTCCTACCAATTTGATGATATTCTTTAGTCTGTATCATATTATACATATTAGATATCTTTCACTGGTCCGATTTCCTTCCAATTTGACGATATTCTAAAGTTTGTGTTCTAATATGTTTGCATTAGCTATTTTCCATGAAAATATTCTCATCTAATGAAATATAACATAGGCAATATGCATCTACGTTGTATCATGCATTTGCATAAACTTTATAAACATATAATATTATATAATGAAAAATTTCAAATAAATTGATCTGGTTATCTCAGTGGTTGTATGAGTCTCGTTTTAATTTTAATGAAGTCATGGGTTTGAATCCTATCTATGCTTTTTAATTCTTTATATATATATATATATATATATATATATATATATATATATATATATATATATATATATATATATATATATATATATATATATATATATAAACTTTGATATCTAGATAAATTTTTAAATGATATCCAAATAATTTAATCGTATAGAATTACATCTTCACAATATAATAATTCATATGGTCCGATATTATTTGATGGTAATTCCATACCCTTTCAAATTTTAAGATAATATTCAAGTTTAAATCTTACAAAATTATAAAGTTTATATATTAATTTGTCTTTCTTAATCTTCAGGTTTATATATTAGTATACCATTCCCTAACGGTTGTGCCCAAAAATAACTACTTTAGGGTTTTAAAAATGATCATATGGTCCGATCATGATCAAAAGCCATTCCCTAAAGTTTATACCTCACACACACACACACACATATATATATATATATATCCGATCTCCTTCCAATTTGATGATATTAATTCTTTAGTTTGTATCATATTATACATACTAGATTATTTTATAACGTGCTTCGCACTTTAATATCCATTATACGACTCATTAAAACTAGTTAGAAATATAAATATTTATTCTAAATTTTTACTTTTTTTTATTAAAATTTTAATGGCAGTATTTTATTATTTAAATATAAAATGATATAAAATTTCTCAAATAAATACCATGAGATCGAAATCTTATTAGTCGACTTTTAAAATTATCATGTAGCAATATTTATATAATTTGATTATTAAATTCACTTTAGTTGTTGAATCCAATTTAAGTTAAATTTTCATATAAAAAACATAAAAATTTAATAAAAATATAATTATACATAATAAATTCTCCCTCCGTATGGGAATTAAATTTTCTGATTCAGATATCTAAGCATGAGCTGTTGTCATAGATAAAAGGTCATCCATTATATTCAGTCTATGAATACTGAGGTCATTGCAGTTTTGCAAAACATACAATTTTCATACTCTTTTTTTCTCTTTCAAATTTTACTTGCTTCAAGATCTTTTCATAGTCATGGATCAACAGACACCAAAGAGGAAAAGAGTAATTGGGGAATCTGATTTTTTGCCATCACCAATCATGAGCCTAAAGTGATGCATAGCAAGCTCAGGAAACATATGGATAAGCTCAAAACCGGAATCAAAGAATACATGAAAAAGCATGTTGTCCTTTTTGAAGAAGAGTATCTGAGGGGGTTGCTGCTTGACAATGAACCATTGCAGAAGCTTTATAACCTGTATGGAAGTTATGCCAATCCTTCGGTGATTACCATTCCTGACACCAGTTCCGATGCATGATGCAGCAAAAAAAATTAAATAAAATGTAATGCCACTGAAATAATGTGGCTATAATAAAGAATATAATACCAATGAAAATTTTGGTTTTTAATGATAAATCCATATATGGTTTAAGCTAATATCCTTTGATTGAAATTACATTTAGTTGTTCATCTTTTGTCTCGTTGTCCATTCCCTATTTTCAGCAATACATATATAAATTATCTTATTTCAAAAATAAACATATATTATAAAATTATAAAGATTCACGTATTGAGTATTAGTCAATAATTTCTAAATAAATTAAAAAAAATTATATATAAATTAAAAAAAAAAAGTAATTTTTCACAATGAAAGTAAAAAATTGATTATAAAATAAAAAAGTCATATTTTATAACACAAACCGATGACTGTTAACCATTTAATAAGAAATATAAAATTGAGTATACAGAAATAAATTTTCACAGGAAAATAAAAAATTAATTTAAAAAAAAAATTGACTTTTTATTATGAAAAAATGACTTTTTAATAGGAAAAGGTCATCTTTTTAAAAGAAACAGACGACTTTTTACCTAAATTAAAAAATTGACTTTGTCATGGAAAAATATAACATTGAGACGATTGAGGCGATAAATAAGAAAGTTTTCAAAAAAAAGAAAAAATTAATCATAAAAAAAAAAAAAGTCATCTTTCTTAAGGTGATAGATGATTTTGACAATCTAATAAAAATAGAGGATTGAATGAAAAATAATCTATCAAAATGAATATGATGGGAATCAAACCATGACAGTCTTTAAGGTATTAAAATCATCCTTACCGCCAAACCAATCTTGCTTATTTGTGTTTTAAATTATTCAAAATTTATATAATAAATCAGTCCACAACCATTCTATAGCTAGTTTTAAGGAGTGTTAAATACCTTCTCTTTTTTATCTTCTCTTTTTATTTTTTTTTTTATTCTCATTATGATATATAAGTTATACTAAATTTTTTAGGATAAATTTTTAAGTGGATTAAATCTACCATATCACTCATAAACTAATCCAACAGAAACATGACACGTCAATTAATGATACTATTCACCCATAAACTAACCTAATAAAAATAAACTACATCAATTAATGATACTATAATTTATGGATGATGTGATATAATTAATTGACGTGTCATATTTCTGTTTAGTTAGTTTATGAGTGACGAGATAAATTTATTTTACCTAAGAATTTTCCATTTTATACATATATGTTATCCATAAATCTAGTTTATATGTTATCATGAGAAGGGAGAAAGAATAAAAGTAGATAAAAGAGAGAAGATATTTAGCACTCCTCAACCAGTGTTATTAGAGTTTGATTCATGCAATGAATCATACTCCTTTGGGAAATGAATATGACTATTGGTGTTTCAAAGTGCTTGGATTAATTGTTGCGGGAAACAAAAAAGTCTCCAAATTTGCATACAATTGCTACAAATGTCATACTGCTTTTCTCATACTCTTCTTCCTCAAGCACTGTAATCATTTACCACCATGGCTAAACAAATACCAAATTATGCTAGTAAAGTCAATGAACGGATTATCCCTCCAACACCAAGAAGCCTTGAGACAATGTAGGTAAAATTCAGGGAATAATATGATGAATTGAAGGCAGAGCTAAAGGAACACTTCAAGAGGCAACTCAATGATGCCTCAGACCACTACGTTAGGGACATGAGCTAGAGACTTAACCAGGGACGGATACACTGTGGAGGGCAATGAGGGCACTTGCCCCCACTATCCTCTATAAAGGTTCTTTATACCCACTATGTCCCAAAAAAAAATTCCTTAAGTGTAGAAATATCTTGCCCCCACTTATAGAATTGTCCCTTACTTTACTTACTATATAATTTATAATATTTTATTATAAAATAAACTTACTTGTATGTGGAGTAACTAAGTTACTTTTTGTCCATCTCTTTCATACTTTTATTTTCATTTTCTCTTTCATACTTTCCCTTTCATATGCATTTTATAAAACTTTGTTCTTTTGTTCTTTCACTTTCTCTGTAATTTATATATCCAAGTCCTAACTCTTAAAAAATCTTATACACTTTTCACTATTTCTTTTCTTTTTCATTTAGTGTTGGAACTCCGAACTTGGAAGAAGACCAAGGTTAGTTTTCAAATTTCAATTTTCTTTTTAAAATTTTTCTAATTATTTCAATTATGAAAATTGATTAAGTTTTAAAGAATTATTGGTATGAAAATTGTTGAATTGAAAATGCATATTCCTTGATTTTTGGTAATTTAATTAATTTATAGTATCATTTTATTGAAAGAAATTGGAAAGACTCACTTGAGTTCCTTTTATAGTATCATTTTATTGGTAATTTACTGTTGCAAATTTATAATACATATTGTTGTTTATTGGTCATTTTATAATTAGTTTACTCTAAATTGTTTATTGGTAATACATACTATTGTTAATTAATTTTCTAATTAGATTTCTTCATATGAATTAGTCATGGAACGATTTTTCAAGAGAAAATCAATTATCAAGGATAAGGAACCTTTTAATGATAACGAAATTAATGCAAGAGCAAGTGTGTACAAAATTCTTCCAAGCAAGCTCATTTGGAAGTTGATTTAGATGACCTTCCTTCGAACCCCAGACTACAAAAAAAAATTGCAACTTATCATCCTAATGATCAGGATACAATTCGAAGATATTACTTGCAAAAAGGCCCATGTCAACCTTATGAACATGAATTTCCACAAAGAAGGATTGGAAATATATATTGTCGATTTGTTCCAACTTGGTTTAAGGAGTATAGCTATTGGTTGGAATATAGCATAAACAAAGATGCGGCTTTTTTTTGTGTTGTTATCTTTATAAGCCGAACATCGGAGAGCAATCGGGTGGTGATAGTTTTGTTATAGAGGGGTTTACAAATTGGAAGAAAAAGGAGAGGTTCCAAATCCATGTTGGAAATCATAATAGTACTCATAACCAAGCTTGGAGAAAATGTCAAGATTTAATTAATCAAAAGCAACAAATTCAAGTTGCTTTTAATAAATATTCAACTCAAGCTCGTAAAGACTATCGCACTCATCTAAGTGCAAAGGTTGATTGTATTCGTTTTATCTTGCATCAAGGATTAGCTTTTCATGGCAATGATGAATCTAAAAGTTCAATCAACCAAGGGAATTTTCTTTAGCTTCTAAAGTTCCTTACCAATCACAATGAAGCCATCAATAAAGTTGTTTTAGATAATGCTCCGGGAAATCTCAAACTTATTGCCCATGAGATCCAAAATGACATCATACATGCTGCCTCCATTGAAACTACTAACCTTATTATCAATGATATTCGAGGTGAGTTGTTTTCTATTCTACTTGATGATTCATGTGATATATCAAACAAAGAACAAATGGCGGTTGTTTTAAGATTTGTGGATGTAAAAGGGTGTGTAATTGAGTGTTTTCTTGGTATTGTACATGTTAGTGGCACCACTTCTTTATCACTTAAGTTGGCTATTGAAGTATTATTTTTAAAGTATGGCTTGAGTTTATCATGTTTACGTAGGCAAGGTTATGATGGGGCTAGTAACATGAATGGTGAATTTAATGGCTTAAAAGCTTTGATCATGAAAGAGAATTCATCTGCCTATTATGTTCATTGTTTTGCTCATCAACTACAATTGGCACTTGTAGTAGTGGCAAAAACTCATTCTCAAATTGCTTTGTTATTCAATATTGTTTCAAATCTATTGCACGTTGTTGGGGCTTCTTGTAAACGGAGAGATCTTCTTTGTGATAAACAACTTAGTAAAGTTGTTAAAGCACTTGAAAATGGTGAAATTCAAAGTGGTCAAGGCTTACATCAAGAAACTACTCTTTAAAAACCCGGTGATACACGATGGGGTTCTCACTATAGATCAATATTGAATCTAACTGT
>CANTUT010001705.1:0-42500 GCA_947687605.1 Reutealis trisperma | reverse complement strand
GTTCAGAAGATTAGCTGTGAGTGAGAGTGGTATTGGTGGTGTTAATGGGTGGATTTTTAGGTGGTGAGGTAAGAAGGAGATGGTGATGGTGGAAAAGGAAGAGAAGTGGAGGGTGCTAGTGAAATTAAGGTTCTTGTGGCGGTTATGGTGGCGAGGAAGGCGGAGGTAGAGCAAAGGGTGGTTGTGCTATGGACAAGAAAGTTTGAGGGTTCTTATTTAGGAGTTAGCAAAATGACATCATTTTTCCTTTTTCTTTTTCCTTTTCTTTTTCTTTTTGCTAATTATCAATGTCCAGTCAGCTGCCAATAAGCCTTCATGCGCTTTTGATGCATGTGTTTTACACAGTCAGTCAACCTAGTTAAAAAGTCATTTGATGTGGTGAAAATTAAAAGTCTGAGGGCTTAATGTGGACAGATAAATCTATAGGAGCTTAATAGCCAAAACGATGAAAGTTCGAGGGCTTAAGAATAGATTTTGCATATATATATATGTGTGTGTGTGTGAGTGTGTGTGTGTGTGTGTGATATTTACTTATTTTTATTTATTTCCTTTATTCTTATTTTTATTTGCATTATAAAAATTAAGAAAAATAATTTGCGAATGACAACACTTTGTATTCCTAATTCAATATACATATTATAAATACAGGTCATAATATGTCTTCAACAAAAATTAGAATTTATTACCACTAAAACATAATCTATTTTACAATTGGATAACAATCAAATTAAGAATTAAAATCTACTACTAAAATAAACCAAGAACTCAATATATTATCAATTTGTGCATGACAATACTTTGTATTCCTATAATTCAGGATAAATATTACAAACTCAAGTTATAATATGTCCTCAACAAAAATCAAAATTTATTATCTCTAAAACATAATCCATTTTACAATTGGATAACAATCAAATTAAGGACTAAAATCTGCTGCTAAAATAAACCAAAAACTCAATATAATAACTTTGCAAAAATAAGATGCAATTACATAAAATGTCAATCAATAACTACTGCTTAATTATTTATCATTTAAAACAATTTTTTAAAAAAAAAATCCAATTACAAATCCAATAACTAATCTAGCAATACATCCTAAAATGAATTTACTTAACATGCTAAAGGTAGACTTGTTAGAAACAGGAACTAACTCTAAGATAAAAGTACCAATGGCTTTATAAATAGAACTTCTTTATTCACTCAAATTTTTATCAAATCTGTAATAGTTTTATCCTTTGTTCTGAATGACTTGTATAGGCTTCCACTAAAACCAATCACATGTAATGCACATTCTTCCCAACTACACTATATTTTAGGGCGATTTCCTCTGAAGATAATATAGAACCTCTTTTACTTTTCTTTCTTTAATTGGAAATCACCAGCCATATCACAAACAAATTTTTCAATACCAATGCATTAGAAATTGCTTGATCATTCAACCTTCCATCAAAGAAAGCAAAGTACTCTACATTAGCTTCTTCCTCTATTTTGAAAGACTTGTACAGGCTCCACTAAAACCTAGCACATGTGGTGCACACTCTTCCCATGTAGAATATATTCTAGGCATCATACCTTTAAAAACAATGAAGAATCTAATTTGTTTCTTCTTGTTAGAAATAAAAGCCAACTCTGAGATAGAAGTACCAACAGATATATAACTAGGACTTCCTTATTCACTCAAATTTCTATCAAACAAAGCATGATACTCTGCAAAAGCTTCATCATCTATTTTGAATGATGTGTATAAGCTTCCACTAAAATCAATCATGTGTGTACATTCTCCTCAGTTACAATATGTTCCAGGGTGATTTCCTCTGAAAACAACATAGAACCTCTTTTTCTTTTCTTTCTTCAATTGGAAATCACCAACCATATCACAGGCAAATTACTTCAACACCAATGTCATTGGAAATTGCTTAATCATTCAACCTTCCATCAAAGAAAGTAAAGTACTCTATAATAGCTTGTTCCTCTGTTTTGAAAGACTTGTACAGGCTGCAACTAAAATCAAGCACATGAGGTGCACATTCTTCCATGTAGAATATATTCCAAATATATTCTAGGCATCACACCTTTAAACACAATGAAGAATCTACTATGTTTCTTCTTGTTAGAAATAGGAACCAACTCTAAGATAGAAGTACCAACAAATCTATAACTATAACTTCCTTATTCACTCAAATTTCTATCAAAGAAAGCATGATACTCTACAAAAGCTTCATCCTCTATTTTGAATGACCTGTATAAGCTTCCATTAAAGCCAATCACATGTGATGCAAATTCTTCCTAGCTACAATATATTGCAGGGTGATTTATTCTAAAAACAACATAGAACCTCTTTTTCTTTTCTTTCTCCTATTGAAAATCATCAACCATATCATGGACATATTTTTAAACACTAATGTCATTGGCAATAGCTTGAGCATTCAACCTTCCATCAAAGAAAGCAACGTACTTTACAATAGCTTCTTCCTCTATCTTGAAAGAGTTGCACAGGCTGCCACTAAAGTCAAGCACATGTGGTGCACATTTTGTTCCATGTAGAATATATTCCAGGTCTTACACCTTTAAAAATAAGAAGAATCTTGATGGGAATCCAATAGCCTTGCAAGAAGTATACAAAGATATGTCCAAAAAGGAATTCAAGAAGTCTCTTCAAGATGATGAGGTGTTGGGCGAGTTGGGCTGAGGCGTTAGGTGAGCTGGGTTGAGGCATTAGGTGAGCTGCACACAATGGGCTGGGCTGCCTATGCCTTCTATTTTCAATTTTAATTATTTTTCATTATTCTTATATTGTCATTGGGCTGATTTTGTTAATTAAGCCCATATTTATCTTTTTTCTGTTTTAAGTATTTTAATTAGTTTTTGGGCTTTTTAGTTTGCTTAAAATTAATCCCAAGCCCGAATTTTGTTAGTAAGAATTTTAGAGTTTGTAACCTAGCTAAGATGATATAAATACTTAGCTAATTTAGGAATAGAACATACTTGAATAATTCGAAATTAAGTTTTGTGAGAAATTTCTTAGTTTTTGGTTCTTACTTGAATGAATATTCCGAACTTCCAAAGTTAATTACTTTTGTTTTGTTCACAATATATTAAGATTTTTTGACACAAGTTCGTCATTGGGTTGAGATTTTCCTTACAAAATTGATTTGGTTTTCCGAAGGAGTCGCTTCCAAGCGTAAAGATATTGGGTCTCAAAGCAGGTTGTTAGGGGTTTGTATCAGTTTGGTATTAGAGCTTAGGCTTTAAATCAGGTTATATCCTTCTGTTTGTTATGTTTTCTGTTTTCGTTAATTTTGTCTTCATTTGTTGTTTTCTATTTTTGCCTATATTCATTTTTCTTTTTGTTTATTCCTTTATTGTCGTTTTTGTTAATTATGTTTCCTTTTGATTTCAAGGTCTGAAATTTGAAAATAAAAAAAATTGCAAAATTGTTTGTCTGTTCGTTCCCTTGTCCTCCATCCTTTTGTATTTTTGTTCCTTTCATTCTTGTGTTTTCATTGGAAACCAATTCAATTCAGGAAGAAGGAAGATAGGAATTCGTCCAAGCTTGACTTCTGTTTCAGTTTTGGCTTCTTATATTTGATCTTTAATTTGTTTACTTTTTTTTTTTCCTTTCAATTTGTTGCTGTAACTAAATTGAAAAAAAAAAAGGGAGAGAAAGCAATCAGGCAGAAAGAAAAGAAAAGAAAAAAAAAAAGGAAAGAATCTTAAAAATTGACTAAGGAGAGGAAAAGAAAAGAAAAAGGAAAGAATCTTGGCAAAATCAGAATTATATAGGAATATATATATATATATATATATATATATATATATATATATATATATATATATATATATATATATATATATATATATATATATATATATATGTATATGTATATATATATATATATATATATATATATATATATATATATATATATATATATATATATATATATAGTATTTGTTTCTAATTCTAGAGTAGAAAGAAAAAGGAAGATTGCTGGAATTTCAACTAAATCAAGGAGAATCAAGAAGTTTGACCAAATCAAGCCTACCTTCCAAAACAAGCTGAGATTTACTTCCAATTTAGGTTTGAGCTTCCTTTTCCATCTTGATTTGTTTTGACTTTTCTTTTATTGTTTCCTTTTTTTTTTTTTTTTTTTGCAATGTTTCCTTTGTTTTTCCTTTTCGTTTGTTAACCCTAATCTGTTTCTTTGTTGTTGCAATTCAGAAATTTGATTTTTTTTTTTTTTTAGTGTTGAGAAAATTGCGTTCTTTGATCCTTTTGAGTACATAGTTCCAAGGGAAATGAGCAAATGATCAAAAGTCACAAGCTTTGCTTATGTTGTCCATGGTTTTTCGGCCAAATTCCATCATTTAGGTCTCAAAATTCACATTTTTGGGTTTCTCAGTAAATTTCATTTTGTTATAATTTTCTGTAGAAAACTTCGTTTTGAGTGATATCAGTTGCGTTCTTCTCATCTTGTTATCTATTTTGTTTCTATTTAATTTTATAAATTTCCCAATTTATTGGAAAAATTTGTGTTTTATGTCTTCATTCCATCCTTGTCGAAAATCATCTAGGGTCTTTGTTTTGTTTTAAATTTGTATCAAATTTCACTTTTAAATCTTGGTTAAATTGTTGAGCAAAAAAAAATTAATTAATTTTATGTCATTTTGGAAATTGGCTCTTGTAAGAACTAAAAGAGAGAATTGAAAAGTAAAAGGCAAGAGTGCGAGTTTATCTAGAGAAAAGCCTATTGGTTTGTGTGAAAAATAAACACGAGTGAACTTCAGTGATTTGTTGCTTAAGTGAAAACACGTAAGGGAGTGAAGTGAGGTTATTTTGCTTTACTTACCTTATTTTTGTAGGTTCAAAAAAAAATGTCTAATAATCAAGATAATGATCAAGCCTTCAATATGCGAGCTATTCAATAAAGCTTCCAACGTTTGAATGTTCGGTTGGATGGCATGATGGACACCATGGAAAGATACATTTCCAATCTTAATGAGTTGAAAAGAGCAAGCTCACAACAAACTCTACCTAGGAGGAGAGTCCAAAGAAGGCAAGATGATAAAGAGTCTGGATCCAATAATGACTTTGAAGATGATACCATATAAAGAAGAGGATACATAAGGGAAAAAAAGGCAAGAAGGTAATGGGGGTATCAAATTAACAATTCATCCATTCAGAGGCAAAAATGATCTAGAAATATACCTTGATTGAGAAAAGAAGATGGAGCTAGTGTTTGATTGTCATAACTACTCTGGAACAAAACAATTGAGGCTTAGTGTGGCTGTATTTGAAGATTATTCCATTACTTGGTGGGATGATACCAACCAAAGAAGAAGAAGGAATCAAGAAAGACCCATTGAGAATTGGGAAGATCTTAAAGCTTTAATGAGAAGGCAATTTGTCCCTACCCATTTTTATAGGGATTTGCATAACATATTACAAATCCTTAATCAAAGATCCAAGAGCGTGGATAAATATTACAAAGAGATGGAAGTTGCTATGATTCGAGCTAACATTGATGAAGATAGAGAGGCCACCACGGCTAGGTTTCTATATGGGCTGAATCGAGACATTGCTAATGTTGTTGAATTACAGCATTATGTGGAGCTTAAGGATATGTTGCATATGGCAATCAAGGTTGAGAGGCAACTTCAGTAGAAGAGCAACGATCTAAGTTCATCTTCTTTAGATTCATCCAAGCCGTGGAAATCAAGTTGGAAGGAAGATGTGGGACTGATTCCAAGTCCAAATTCGACTCAAGAAAGGGACAAGGTGCACCTATGTCAAAGGAGAGGGAGAAAGGAAAATCTGAAACTCCAAACTGTACTTATGATATTAAATACTTTAAGTGTCTGGGTTCAAGACATGTAGCTTCCCAATGCCCTAAAAAGAGGGTGATGATCACATTCTATGGAGCGCTATTTTCTGAGAGTGACAAGGATGATGACAATGACAACTTGCTCTCTTTGGAAGACATAAGTGATCAAGAAAATAGTGGAGATGAAATCATAGCAATGCCAGAAAGAGGAGAGTTGTTGATCACAAGGAGGGCTTTGAGTTCACAAGTTTGAGTAGAAGATAACCTGCAAAGGGAAAACTTATTCTACACAGGTGCCTCATTAAAGACAAAGTTTATAATTTAATCATTGATGGAGGTAGTTGTACTAATGTGGCTAGTTACAATCTTGTTGAGAAGCTTAAATTACCAACTTTGAAACATCCTAACCCTTATCATTTGAAGTGGTTTAATGAGAGTGATGGTCTTAAGGTTACCAAACAAGTCTTAGTTGCCTTTTCTATAGATAGGTACAAAGATGAAGTCTTTTGTGATATTGTGCTTATGCAAGCTATTCACATTCTTTTGGGAAGGCCTTGGCAGTTTGATAGAAGGGCCATACATGATGGTTTTAAAAATTGATACACTTTTGATAAGGATGGCAAACACATTACTCTTATACCTCTTTCTCCTGTGGAAGTATTTGAGGATGAGCTGAAAAGAAAAGAGAGTGATGAGTTGAAACAAAAAAATGAGTGAAAGGATTTAAAAAGAAGAAATAGTGAAGACTTAAGTCAAGAAAAAGAAAAAGGAGTGTGTGTGATTGAAAAAGAAAAGAGGGTGCTATTCACTAATAAGTTTACTTTACTTTCCTCTAGTTTTCTTGCTTTTCTTGTTCAAGGTTTCAAAGAAGGATTGTCATGGAGAAAATATGATGGTGATTCTACATTCAATGCAATCCAAGTAACCAAAAAGGATAGAGAGAAGATCAAGATTATGATTGGAAGAATTTGCAATCATGTGCTACAAATTCCTATCTATAGACAAAGAGCTTTTCGTTTTGAAGGGATAATCTATAACCTGCAATTCCAAGATAGATGTTTTGTTACTTCTTCAATTTTTGTTTTAAATCCTTGTCTCCTCAATAGAAGAACATATTCGAGGTCGAATCCTTTTGAGGAGGGAGGGAATGATGGGAATCCAATAGCCTTGCAAGAAGTATACAAAGACATGTCCAAAAAGGAATTCAAGAAGTCTATTCAAGATGATGAGGCATTGGGTGAGCTAAGCTAAGGAATTGGGTTGAGCTAGGCTAAGGTGTCAGGCGAGCTGCACACAATGGGCTGGGCTGCCTATGCCTTCTATTTTCAATTTTAATTATTTTTCATTATTCTCATGGGCTGATTTTGTTAATTAAGCCCATATCTATCTTTTTTCTATTTTAAGTATTTTAATTAGTTTTTGGGCTTTTAGTTTGTTTAAAATTAAGCCCAAGTCTAAATTTTGTTAATAAGAATTTTAGGATTTGTAACCTAGCTAAAATGATATAAATACTTAGCTAATCTAGGAATAAAACAGACTTGAATAATTCGAAATTAAGTTTTGTAAGAAATTTGTCAGTTTTTGGTTCTTACTTGAATCAATATTCTGAACTTTCAAAGTTAATTACTTTGTTTTGTTCACAATATACCAAGGTTCTTTGACACATGTTCGTCATTGGGTTGAGGTTTTCCTTGCAAACTTGATTTGGCTTTCCAAGAGAGTCGCTTCCAAGGGTAAAGGTATTGGGTCTCAAAGCAGATCATTGGGGGTTCATATCAAATCTACTATGTTTCTTCTTCTTTTTAATTTCCATGTATTATTCTTTTGCCTTTTTACTCTTTTGTTCCTTTTTTACTCTTAATGCTATTATTTTCATGAGCAAGCAAGCAATCCTTTCCATTATAAAAAAATAAATAAATAAAAGATTGGATAAATTATTATTTCGTCCCTAGGTTTTTACCTAAAACGCAATCGGATCCTTTAATTTTTATAAACTAATTAAAATATCTCTGTATTTTAAACCTATTCCATATTTTTTGAAATTTTCTATTAAGGAAGCATGAAAAGACCAAAAAGGGTACTTGTGAAGACAAATAGGTAATAGGTAGGCAAAATATTATACTAACCCATTTTGAATGAACTTCTCTTTCTTCGCATGAGCCAATTTCCTTTCTTCTCCTGATTCCATTGCCACAATTATTTGAGAATTAAAAATACTGAAAAATTTTATTAATCCGAGTGCAATATATGACTTGATTTTAGGATAGAAGAAGTACAATCTTACGTAAGTACTGTCATGTTTGCAAAAGTTTCTTTCTTTCTTTTTTTTTTTTTTACTCTATCTAATGCAAATTTTGATGCTTGATATTTCCCCTAATTTTTGTTTGCTTTAACTAAGTGTTGTCTTTTGTGAGAAAGGTTTAGATTTAGGGTTTTTTTTAGTTAATAGTTTTGTAAAATTTAGGGCTTAAGTTTCAAAAATATAAAATTGAAACACTTAATGGATCTTGTGTGCAAATTTACATGTTTTGTTTTTTTATAAAGTGGAATTTGATGCAGTTATTTGATATTGTTGTGAATTAAGAGTTTAGGGTTATGTTTCATTTTGTGTTTTTTATCAGTATATGGCATTTAAAATGTATGTTTTCCATTGAAGATATGATTTTCTCTTATGATTTGTTGAGTTTAAATGTTAATTGAATATTGCACATAATGTGTTTGATGAAATGTGTAAGTGAAAAATTGCCTTTTTTTGTAATTAGTTGGTTAACCTGTATTTTCATTTGTTAATGCATATGGCTCTACCTGAAAGTTACACCCTCCATTTCAAATATTTGGATGAGAATGGTGTAATTAACCACAATTAACTCAATTAATTTAGCCTTTCACAGATGAATATAGTGGGAATTTTAGGCAGGTGCCAAAGAATGACAAGGAACAAAAAAGAGGGAAATAGTGGATAAGCTTTAGCTATAGGTTATATATACTAAAGTAAGGGTAATTTCAATATTAAGAACTTTATTTTATAATAAAATATTAATTTGAGGGTTGATTAACGGAAAATTTCAAAAAATATGGATGGAAGGAATTTGTAGTTAAGGGGTTTAAAATGGAAGGATATTTTAATCGGTTTTTAAAATTAGAGAGACCTACTTGTGTTTTGGGTCAAAATCTAGGGATGAAATAGTAATTTATCCAAAAAAATTTAGTTAAAAAAATTTAACCAATTCTTTACAAGTTTAGCCATTTTACTTGTTTTTGGAAATCTAATTATTAATAATTAAAAAGAGGATTAAATGAAGTAAGTTAATGAAATTCAAATTTCAAATTTGAAACTTACATTGGAATTTACAAAGGGATATAATTGTGGTGATAAAATGGTATATTAGTCAATATAACATATCCATGACAGTAAATGACACAAGCTATCCTAATTTTTACATTGAAAATTACCAAAAGGGGCAATTCTATCCTGATAGATTCTATTCAAATAGCATTATTGATAATTTATATCTTCTATTGCGAGCCGATTAGATTTGAATATGGGAAGTGGTCTTATTTGTGAATAGGCATTCTTACAAAGTACTGGTTTGACAAGACCTTTTGTCTTCAAATTTTGTGGTAAATGATATCTTAACTCATCAATGTACCTATTTTTTTTTTTGGGTTGCATGCAATTATAGTGTTAGAAGGAGTAGATTTAGGGTTTTAACAAGGATAGAGGGGTTTAATTATGACTTGTTTTGTGCAAAGTTTTTTTTATATATATAATATTCATTTCGCTTTGTGATTTGTATGCCATGTATTTTGTGGGCAATTTATATTATAGACCTGGGACCATGTAGCACCATGGTCCTAAGTTAAAAAACACCATTTTATTTATAAAAAAAACAAAAAATACAATAATATCACAATAAGATTTGTTCTTCTGCAAACTCGATCTTCTTCTTCTTCTTCTTCTTCTTTTGGTAGATGCGCGATGTGTTCTTCTTCGAAATAGTGAAGCTTGATCTTTTTCTTCTTCTTCTTCTTCTTTGAAATTATTTTTATATTTTTGTTCTTTTTTTTTTTTTTTGAAACTGTCTTCTTGTTCTTCATATTTCTTTATAATTTTCATTTTTTGTGCATTTTTATATTGTTTGTTTGAATATTTTGAATTTTTTTTTAATTTGGAGTTCAATTGCTTGGTATTTTCATTATTTAATATTAAATTTTAAATTATCAGGTTAATTAGATTTAAAGGTTATATTCATCATATATAACCATCAAGTTCATTAGATATAAAGTTGATGTTCATCATACATCATATACAAATTCAATATTTTTTTTACTACCAAATTCATGATTTAATTATTTTATAATTTAATTTCATCTATTCCTCATATTTAAAATTTTCATTATTTAATATTTCACATATAATTATTAGTTCATTAGATTTAAAGTTTAGGTTCATCACATATAACTATCAGGTTCATTAGATATAACGTTTAGGTTCATTATATATTATATACAGATTCATTATCTTTTACTGCCAAATTCATGATTTAATTATTTTATAATTTAATTTCATTTATTTCTCATATTTAAAATTTTCATTATTTAATATTTTACATATAATTATCAGTTCATTATATTTAAAGTTTATATTCATCACATATAACTATTAGGTTCATTAGATATAATGTTTACGTTCATCATATATCACATGTAGATTCATTATCTTTTACTGCCAGATTCATGATTTAATTATTTTATAATTTAATTTCATTCATTTCTCATATTTAAAATTTTCATCATTTAATATTTCATATATAATTATGAGGTTCATTAAATTTAAAGTTTAAGTTCATCACATATAGCTATCAAGTTCATTAGATATAACATTTAGGTTTATCATATATCACATGCAAATTCATTATATTTTACTATCAGATTCATGATTATAAATCAATAATAATAGCTACTTTGTTTTTTTATTAATCAACAACTAACTCTAAGATTTAGCACAGAAATCACAAAAAAAAAGTAATAGTTTTAAAAAACTTACTCACAGTGAAGTAGAGCTCTGATAATGTGAATGATTACTAAATTTCTTTGTACAAGATGATGAAATTAATAGGAAGCAGTTGATGTAATGTAGTAGTGCATGATTTTTGGAGTTGAGCGGTTGGAAGATTTTGGAGAATCAGAGAGATGAAGGTTTCTGGTTTGAGAAAAATGGGTATGGAGCGTGAAGAAGGTGAACAATGGGAGGAATAGTTTCTGGTTTTTGAATTTTAATTTTTAATTAAAAATTTAAAAAAGAAAAAGAAAAAGAAAGAACGTAGCAAAGGATTTAATGAAACAGTGAGTTTTGGACCCAAGTCCATGATGCAAGGTGGATCTAGGTCCATGATATAAGAACTTGATTTTATGTATATATCATAGTTGTCAAAATCATATCGGCCTAGCTGGTTCAGTGAAAAAATCAAGAATTTGTCTTCAAGCCGGTTCGGTTTAACATATGAACCCAAAGGCATAAAGAAAAGAGAAAACTTGGTGAACTAGACAAGTAACAGGTGACCCAGGCGAGCCGATCCAGTTTTGTTGAGTTATCCGATCAGCAAAAACAATTTTTTTGCCAAATTAAAAAAATCGTTATGAAATGGAGCCAAAATCTTTATCACTGGAGAAAAAAAATCTCCAAATAGCAAGTTCTGCTTTTAGATCCTTCAACTAATTTAACAATTCTGACTTTGATTTGTTTCTTAGCTTATGAACTTTGATTCTTGCTTTTTAAAAAAAAAAAAAAAAAGAGAGAGACATTAAATTGCGATTAAATTTGCAAGCAAAGAAATTAAGAATTTATCCATAGATTTTTATAGAGTAAATAGCTACAAAAATCACTAAACTTTAGCAATTTTTTCGATATGGTCACTAAAGAAAATTTTGGCAAGGAAATGCCTAAATTTAAAAAAAAAAAATTCATTTGAAGATCATTGGTAAGAAACCTACCCTGAAATGCTGATGTGGCATGCCATGTCAGTCAAGGTTGATGACTCATCATGCCAACTAGGTGTCATATAAGCAAAAAATGCCATATGGACATGCCACATGGACCTACCTTGCTGATGGTTTTAAATGATGTGTCACTTATTGTCCAATGCATGACCAACACATGGCATAGAGCAGGTGAAAATTTTCTTACCGTCTTCTCTCCTCTCCCCCTCGTTCCTCTCTCCCTCTTTGCACTCACAATCGCAATTCTTTATCCCTCTTTTTTTTATTCTAGAGCTTCTATAGGGGTTCTTGCTCCTTCTCTCCCTTGTTGTTTTGCTTACTAATCCATTTATCATCTCTGGAAAATCTCCACCGCTCGCCATCTACATACCACAGAGAAGCAAAAGCATTTATTACCCAAACCCAACCCTAAAAAAATAAAATTTAACAACATAATTTATATTACCTTAGATTTTCCATGGCTCAAGTGATCATCACTCATTGCAAATGCAGGCTTTCATTTGTGCTGAAGACTTTAGGCTCTATTTTGAATCCTGGCAAGCGATATGTTAGTTGCAAGAATTATAAGGATGTAAGTTACTTATTTATTGTATGTTTTAAGTTTTAATTAATTATTCTTTTAGTTTTTGTGATTAATTTTGTGGTATTATTTTCTTCCTTGAATAAAATATCCCACATTAATATCAATTTGTGATGTATCTGTTCGTAATTTGATTAATCCTGGTTTGAATAGAATCAGTATAGATATTGCAATTTCTTTGATTGGATTAATCCGCAAACCATAAAGGAGGGACACTTAAGGAGGTTTACATTTGATGAAGGCAGCAGAAGCTATAATAAGGGTTTAAGTAGTGTAAGCTATGGTAGGGGGTGAAAGCAGTGTAAGCTATGGTAAGGGTGAAAGTAATGTAAGCTACGGTAGGTGTGAAAATACTGTCAACTACGGTAGGTGTGAAAGCAATGTAAACTATCACAAGTGTACAGTTGATGATGAAATTAATGGAGATGGGATAGTTGAAATAGTTGGCCATAAGCAAGTTTCAATGAGAAGTTCATATTACTTCTATTGTTTTATGTTTGGAGTATCTGTAATTGGTTTATTTGTTGGTGTTAGTTTAAAAAATTAAGAGCTTAGTGAAGGGAAAAGGGGATATGAAATTAGGTGTTGATCATTTTAGGGGTTATGTAAGGGTTTGAGCTACCATCTATTGCAATCTATGCATTAGTGATTAGTAGTTCTTCCAAGAATGCTAATTTTGAATGATAATTAACTTTGGTTGTTTTTATCTTACAATTGTTATAAAATAACAGTCCACACTTTCTATAGTGACAAATTTAAAAGCTACTATTATAATTAATTATTATATGCAATTAAGCATTAATAATACACATACTCCATACCATTACATACCAGATCCATTGAAATTCATTTAATAATACAAAGAAAATAATTGAATGGCTCAGTACAATATATAAAATGCATTAGTCATTGGATTCCTATAACTATGTCGGCCAAAAATATACAAAGTTATTGGCGTTGTCTAATTGACATGTGAGAGATTCCCACATATCATATTCATAACACACATTTCAATTTTCCTAGTCAAAAGCTAAAGCACATTGCCAAAAAAAACATATGCTATCATCCTTATGAGCTAACTATGAGCAGTGTATGTGAAATACATCACATACCCAAAAAATTTCCAAACAATCCAAAAAAACACAACAAAACATGTTTAATATTGACATGTACACTCATTAAATTCTTCTAAACTTCAGACATTAGGTGTGCTTCCTTTTCTATTTCCCTTACTTCCTAGTATATGCATTCATGTCTTCACTAACATTCACTATAAGTGATGAGGTAGTCTAGACTATATTAGAGGATCAATGACCCTTCATGCTTGCATGACTATTGGTGAACATGGTTTTTGGACCTTTAAAGGTGCTTAGGGTAGATCCATTCATGTTTCTTGTAATTGGTCTTATGCTCAATCCAACTCTGGGTGGAGGTTTATATCTCCTTGACTTAGCATGATCCTGCATAGAAAGAAACTTATTAGTTCACGTTCATGTGTACCAAATACTGCAACATAAATAGGTTTAATATAATACCTTTCCAATGTTCACATGTTCATCATCAGAGGAGCAATCACCATCAATTAATGATTCTAGCAATATGCTTATATCACTATATTTGTCTGTGTCCCATGGTCTGGCCAGATCCTATATATTTGAATTAAATTACAAATCAGCAAGGTTAACATTCTCAAACCTACCATTCAAAACATTGCAGATTCTACATTGGTGGTTTTACTTGAATTTCAAAATCATACCTATGATTCACTTTGTTATACTAGTATAGGGGCACTTGGATGAACATCATGCACTTCAAATTCATTACTATTAGATTCCTGCAGGGATGAAAATGGATCTTTGAAGATTTCCAGCTAAATAAATTGCATTATGAAATAATGTTTTTTAATTGCAATCTAGAAGTCATACCTATGAGGTTCCTTATTGTGAAAGCATAAGAGCACTTAGATCAATATCATACACTTCACCTTCATTAGTATTAGGTGCCTGTAAGTATGGAAATCCAATCTCAATGTCATGACTACCAAGCCCAAACTTAGAGTTTAGTGTCATACCTATGAGGCTCCTTGTTATGAAAGCATAGGAGCACTTGGATTAATATCATACACTTCACCTTCATTAGTATTAGGTGCCTACAAGTATGGAAATCCAATCGTAGTGTCATGACTACTAAGCCTAAACTCAGTGTTTAGTGTCATACCTATGAGGCTCCTTGTTGTGAAAGTATAGGAGCATTTAGATCAATATCACGCATTTCACCTTCATTAGTATTAGGTGCCTGCAAGTATGGAAATCCAATCTCAGTGTCATGATTATAAAGCACAAACTCAAAGTTTAGTGAATCCCCGCCCAAAGTGTAGTGACTTACCTCTATGACAATAGAATTTCCATAAGTGAATTGGAAAATGACATCATTAGTCACTCTGCTGCTCCTCTACCAAAAAAAAAAAATAAAAATTAGAGTTACATAAATCATTTAATTTAATATTAACTACCAAAAATAAACATTGCAATCATTATCCTCACATCTGGCATCCATTGAAGTCTGCAAGGGCTTGGGCTTACAGTTGTATTTGAGGCATCAGTAGAAGGTTTTCTTCTGGTTTCCTTAATTTTTACTGCCTGTAAAGTAATTGAATTAGTTCATTCTCACTAGTACTCAAACTTGTAAATAAACTAAAAGAAAATCACTATGTAAAAAATGTAATTAAAATTACCTTTGGAAAATCTTGATTTGGTGTTTTCTTATTGTGAAACCTCTTGTTATAGCCTTTGACACCACAAATTTTACATGTCATGACTGCCCCTTTTCTGCTTACCCTTCCATGTTAGCCAAATGTTCCAATTCTTCTTGTTTAAGTCTCCTCATTTTTGCCTTCCTTACTTTTTTTGGCTTTGGCTTTTCAAGTGCTAACAAGGGTGCCTTGTCATTCACAGGCCATAATTCTTGTCCATTGAGGGGGTTTATGCAATGGCTATAAATGTTAAGGTAAGTCCTCGCCTTATAATACTTATCTACATACTCCTCAGGTTTCTCTCTATTTAAAAGCAAAGCACAAACAACATGCTCACAGGGCAATGAAGTGAGGTCCCACTCTCTGCAGCTACAACTTCTATCTACCTTATCAACTACAAACCTACGACCTGGCCCAAATACCTCAAATTTATTCCCCCCAGCCCATAGAGATGTGTATTGCATTTCCCATTCTTTAATTTTATTGATCTTCTTTTGGACTTCGGGCATATAGGATGCTGCACTTTTTTCATTACATCCCTTTTGCTCCACGACCTTTTCATAACCTTACATTTAATCATCTCTAAACAGGTTATAATTCCCTTGTCCTTAAACTCCAAAATAAAACTATTAAAAAACTCACAAATGTTGTTTAATAGCAGGTCACATTTTGCATGATGCTAAAAATGAGACCTGCTCCAATGCTTGGCTTCCATGTTACATAGCCACTGATGAGCTTTATGGCATTTTTTATCAAGCACTTCCATACACTTGGTGAACCTTTGAATATAATTGGTCCTTGCACAGTCCCATAGCATGTCTTTAAGCTCTTTTCCTCTAAAAACCTTTTGAAAATTATTGTAGATGTGCCTCACATACCATCTCTTTTCTGATGCAGGGAACAAATCATCCAAAACAGGAATTAATCCTGCAATTCAAATCAAAATGCTAGTATTTTGTGCACCAAACATGTTAAATGCATATGTGAACAAAAAGGTAAACACACAGCAAATTAAAATAAAAATGGAAGTAAAAGTCACCTTCTTCTATCTATCAGACATAAATGTCCAATGCCATGGATCTTTTTAAATGTCAAAATCCTTTCCAACTATACACAGGAACCACCTTCAATTGGACTTGTTCTCCCTTCTCACAATTGCCCATGCTAGTAGGTAAATACAGTCATTTGAGTCAATAGAGGCTACACATAATAGCTGCCCATATACATGCCTTTCAAAAAGTAGCCATCTACAGCTATTACTCTCTTACAACCTGCTTTAAACCTTTCTTTCAAAACCCCTAAACTTATGTACATCCCTCCAAACCTACTAGGATCCTCATCATCTTTAACAATTTTCACTATACTAGCTAGATTGGACATGAGTATTTCTAATTTATAATTATTCAAATTTGCAAAATTGTTCCTTTTCATCACCATTAATGAGGGTCAATACTAATTTCCTAGTTCTCCAGGCTTTGATGATGATTACATGTATCTAGTAGTCATCTTGGACAGTTCTAATGAAATGGTTTCAGTTCCATGATGGGTCAATCCTAAATCTTTCAATATAGGTTTCTGCTAACTACCTAGATGTAACTTGCCCAATGTTACGCTCTTTGCTACAAGTATGCTCAAATATCCCATATTTGATTTACATAGTTGTAGCGTTTGAAACCATGGGATTACAAAAGATATAAAAGGGATAGCCCCTTAAAAGTTTTACTTTACATCTCTGTTTGTCATTTGGGCTAAACCTAATTTGCCACCTATTTAATCTAGCCTATTGCCTATAAGCTTCCTTGAATTCATCTAAACTTCTAAACTTCATACTTGCCACTAGTCTTAGGTTAGCCATGTCTCTCTCAGCCCTAAACTCAGGGTACTTCACTCTTGATTTTTTAACCTCACTATCACTGTCTATTTCTAAAGCAGACTAAAGTTCATCAAATGAAGATAAATCTAAATCATCACATTCCTTATCCAGGTTGCCTAAGGATGCATCAACTGACCTTAGTGGTCTCTTTCTCACATCTCTCTTTATATCTTTGTCTACACGGGCCTCAAATAACTCATCATCATCATCATGTACATCATTATCACTCTTTACAAACATTGTGGAGGGATCCGCATAATCTTCATCACTCTCATCTAAACTATAATCACTTCCACCTCTGCTACCCTCACATCCTTCACCATTAGTTGAATTACACTTATTTACCCTAAGGTTATAATGCCGTTGTTCAGTTAATTTCCCTTTCCCTTTTACTCTATCTTGTCCTTGCCTAAGGTTAGGACTGCATACACTCACTTCATTTTCATTAACACCTACCACATTTGCCCCCCATACAGCTTGTGTGTTCTTCACATAAATATTAATAATTTTTTTAGAATCTATGTTGTAACCCATCTCTAACACATCACTATAACTATCAAGACTACATAGACCCTCACAGTAATTAGTATTAGGCCTCTGCCAGTTATAGGCCATTTTCCCCTTCAACCCACATTCATTCACCATACTTTTTATCTCTACCATTAACAACTTATCAGTATTACAATAGTCAAAATGAAATAAGGACCCATTAAGATATGCAACTGACCCATAGTCCCCACTATGATGCAACTAAATGGTGAAATAGTTAGAGTTCATAGTTGGAAAAAAGACAAAGAAAACACAGTCAACCAATTTGATAGAATACAAATGAGAGTCAATAAGCATTATCTCAAAGCCCTAAGTACACAATCAATGCTTATACATATATGTGTTAACAATGATAATTTATTTAGACTTAAAATTAAACAAATCAACCCTATTAATGAAGAATAAACATATAATAAGTATTAACACTTTTGTCAAAGGCCCAATTTCACACTGGCTGAGCACTTTTGTCAGTGTTCTCTTACAATTCCCCACATATATTATTATACCCATTCAATAACTACCTTCCCAATCTATACCAACACAACTAAAACAAAATCCCCATCATCCTAGCTCCCCATTCAAAACAATAAATTTAAAGACAAAAAGGAAGACTTACAGTAATTGAGTGCGAGCTTCTCTGCCTTCCTACGCCTCCAATCCATCTCCTTCAATGTATCCTAAACCCTCACCACACTGTGTTTCTTTGATAGCACTCCTCAAGTTAGCTCTTTCATTTTTTTTCTCCCCAAACCTTAGATCAATTAAATCCTATCTTCTAAATTCCCAAAGTACTCAAAAATTGAATGTCAATTTTCCCGCTCTACCCATTAAACCCTAATCGTATAAATCTTAAGTCCTAAATGGATTTCAATTTTTTGTTTAGCGAGAGAAGGGAGATTTTAGAAAGAGAATCACGATTGTAAGTAGTAAGAGGGACAGAGAAACAAGGGGGAGAAGAGAGAAGATGATAAGCAAATTTTCACTTGCTCCATGCCACATGTCAGTCATGCATTAGACAAGAAGTGACACATCATTTAAAACCATCAACAAGGTAAGTCCACATGGCATTTTTTTGCTTTTGTGGTGCCTAGTTGGCATGATGAGTCATCAACCCTAGTGACATGGCATGCCATGTTATCATCTCAAGCTAGGGATCTTCAAATGAAAAATTTTTATAAATTTAGGTATTTCTTGACAAAAAATATTTCCTTTAGTGATCATATTGAAAAAATTGTTAAAATTTAGTGATTTTTGTAGCTATTTATCCCTTTTATCTCTCTCTATCTCTCTCTGTGAAGAAGAAGCTGAAATAGAGAGTGTGATTGTAGTTTTCAAGATGTGTTTGTAAAAGTAAAACCCTAATTTTGGGTACATACGCAAAGTAAATAGTCCATGTGTTGAAGGACTTAAATTTGTTAGTGAGCTCTCTCTTTTATGGGCCTTTGTTTTTTTTAGGGGTCTTAATTCACAGTGTTTTTCTTTACATGAGATGATGAGAATTTAATTTTTTTTCTAATAAAATTTATTTATAAAATATAACTAGTAAAATATAAAATTTATCAAATTTATAATGTTGCTATTCATAGTTCATTTATAAATTTTATCAAATTTAATACGATTTAATTCAAATATAAATATATAATCAAATATATTAAATTAATAAATAAATTTTTATTTGTATCAAATATAAAATATATAGATTTATTTAATTGGTTAATTTGTAATAATTTTCCAGTAATTAATTTTAAGTAACATTTATTATTTGTTTTGGTAATATTCGTTAATTTTAATTATATGTATGTTATATTTTTAATATATAAATAATAAAAATGTATGACAATATTTAAAATTCTGGTTTAATTCCAATTGAAAATTTGACCTATAACTTTTTGTCTTTATTGGTTCCAAGACCATGTCGGGTATATATAAATATAACTTTTGTATTAAATGCAACACGTGACATAATAAAAAATATTGAAATTGAATGCTAACTTTTACATTCAATGAATTGGATTTGTTTTAAAAAAATTTGTTAAAAAAAATGAAGAGAGAAAATTTGTTAAATGTAGAAGTTATATTCAAATATAATATTTTTTGATATAAAATATTTTTAACCTAAAGCTTTTTCTTGCCCTAATCAATAAGCGAGGCGGCCTTTCCCCAATTTGTCAAGAGAGTTCGAAGATCTTCCATTGTATATACATATACACCTCAACCCATTGATAGTCGTGTATGCCAAGGATCTATATAAATAATGTATGGTAAATATCTTGCTATGGAAATGTGTATAAATTTTTCATATTCAAGCTAGATAGCCACTTAAGTATTGTGATGGATAAGTGAGTATAATTGATTAAAGTTAAGTTCAGAATTCATGTGATTTTATTATTAGGTTAGAAATTTGCACTTATATTTCAATAGCCTTAGAAAAAGAATTAGGGAAGATGCAAAACATAAAAGTTATAGAGTTATATCTTATACAGATGCCTATAAAACAGTTTTACAAAATTTGATGCATGTAAAGAGATAGTCTTCCTTGAGTAGGACTAGCTCAAATTGCTACCCCTGCAGGAAATCTGAAATTGTATAATTATTTAGATGATTTTAGAGGCTAAATTAGATGAAGTGCAAAATAGGAGAACTGTTCATTTATGTGTAAGCTAATTAATTGTAAATTGGCTTTACGATTGAGATTATGAGTTATAGTCATGATTGTGGAGACTGTTCAAAATAAGATTGCATAGAATTAGGATAAGATTGAAAACTCACCATAAATTGTGTAATTCATAATTTGAGCTAAATTTTTGATATATTGTAGATTTACATGTCTTGTTTAATTATAAAAAAAAAAAATCATTTGAATAAGTATAACCAAAGTTATGGCAGGAAGATCAAATATTTAGATCAAGAAAAAAGAGCTGTGAAAGCGAATGTGTATATCCACATATAAGGGTAAATTATATAATAGACTTAGTCCACATAGCACTGTAGAACCAAGTGCGTAATGAAGTCAGTTGTTCCGGAAATCACTATATGATTTATTTCCTTATTTTATTATTTTTTTTTGCTAGAGAATAATTATATGGATAATAATAATTTTTTTTTTTTTTTGAAAAAATACTACTTAAAATTTTATTTTATTTGATTTTGATTGTTCAATATTTTTTAAAATAATTAAGCCACTTATTTCAAAAAAATATATATATTTAAAGCACTATATGTGATATTAATAATCTATTAATTTTCAAATGATTTTGAACAATAATTTTCAAATTAAATATGATATTTTTTGTTGAGCAAAAATATCAATGTGCTTCTTCGCTCTAAAAAAATAATTAGATGCAAATATCATCATAAGAGTAGCAGGTTTATTATATATAATTGCATGTTCATTATATGTAATATGTAGGTTCTTTTGAGAATAGTTAAAGGTTCATTGGAAGATAATAACATATTCATTAGTTTTACATAAGGTACAAGTTCATTTCTGAGAAGTTATAGTTTCATTTAGCAATGATAACAGGTTTATCGAAAAATAATTTCTACGATTCACAATATAACTATACACTATATATTTGATAAACTTATAAGTAATACTTAATAATCATATTACTTATAAGTGGTAAACATAATTATTATAGAAATTATATTTGACAATAAATTTTCAATGAATATATAGCTTATCATATATGAATCTACGTGACAGTAAATTATAATGGCTGTGTTTGGAATTGCTGATTTAAGGTAAAAAACTGAGTTTTTAATAAAAAATTGAGTTTTTGAACTAAATGAGGTGTTTGGTAAAATATAAAACCGGAGTTTTTGGGAGATAAAAACGCGGTTTGTAATAAGCTATTTTGAACTATTTTTTTTAGAATAAAACTCCGTTTTTTTGTTTGTAGCTGTTAGGTTTAATTTTTCGTTACTTTTATTAATATTTCATTGTATTAAATTAAATTAAATTAATTAGTTTAATAATTAAAATTAGTTATGAAATATTAATAATTAGGGATAAAGTCCAGTTAAATTTTTTTATGGATTAAAATCTAAGCACCTAATTTTAATAAAAATATTTCTACTACTTAATTGCCACTCATATAGTTAGTAAGTTTTTTTTTTTTCTTTTAAATATAAGAATATTTATCAATATTTACTCATCCATAATAAAAATCCATACACATTATTATTAACTTGAGTCAATTCTTTCATTATTTTAATTAAAATATGTCCTTTTTGGTCTTTTTAGCTTAAACAGCATTTTTAAACAGCAATTTTAACCAAACACGTATAAATTGCTTTTCTGCTTATCATTAGTTTTTTTTTTTTTATTTACCAAACACTTAAACAACTTTTTTCAAAACTCCATTTTTTAAAACTCCATTTCTAAATCAGCAACAGCATATTCAAACAGCAATGCCAAACGGACCCAATATTAATATGAGTTTACAGTTCATAAATGATGAACTTACAACATATATTTGATAAATCTATAAATTATTATTATTATTACCATTATCATCATCATCATCATTTAAATAATTAGAAAATAAGTGATTTAAAAAAATGAAACACATCCAAAAAAAAATTGTATTCATTTTTATTATCATATGTATAATTATTCTCTAGCAAAAGAAAAAAAGTAGCAAGAATTTAGGAGAAAAGAGATCCACGTGTAACAAAAAATAATAAATTAAATAAGAAAGAAAAGAAAAGAAAAGAAAAAATAAGTTCTGTGTGTATCACGTGGATCTGGTACACAGTATAATAATCCACATATAAGAGTAGTCATTTTTTTGGAGGAAATTACACCCTCCACCTTCTGTTTATGTTTTGTTACATTTATATCCTACTTTTTAAAGTTTTAGTTTTCTGCAATTTTATTTTTTGTTTTGTACGCTTTGGCTACATTTTTTATTTAATACGCTTTTCTAATTGTTAAAGCACCGTTCACTGGTCACTTATTCTCAAGGTCTTGTAATATTTCATACCATCGAAAAAGAGATACCGTCACTCTTACATGGCCGACTCTTCTTCTTCTTTTTTATTTTTTAATTTTTTCATACACAAATAATATTTTAATAATATTTTAAAAGAAACTTTGTCCACTCTAAAGATTAATTATTATATTTAATCTCTAACATCTCACCTAATTTATAATTTTTTTATTATTAAAATTAAATTACGTAAAAAAATTTTAATATTTCATTCCTCTAATTATTTAATTATTTTGTTAATTTTTACTCAATTTAAATAATAAATTACTATTTAGTATTATTTATTCTCTTAAATGTGTTAAAATATATATCCTAACTAGTTGCAAAACTTAAAATAAATTAAGAAAAGTTCCTTTATTAATTCTTTTGTGTATTTTACAATGAAAGAGCTCCTTTATATATATAAAATTGTAGACAAATAAGGAAAGTAAGTGCCTAAAATCAAAGGTAAAATCAATGTACTATATATAGAAATTAAAATAAAGAAGGATTCTTGATTAATTCTTGTGTATATTTTACAACGAAATAGCTCCTTTAGATATACAAAATTGTGAACAAATAAGAGAATTAAGAGCCCTAAAATCAACAACCAAAGTAATCAAGGTAAAATCAATGTAATATATATACAAATATGATAGCATATATTAACAGAAAAATAAATAAAAGGGGAAAAATTATAAATGCTTGTCATTCAAGTTGGATTACTTTGATTATCCCATGGAAATTCCACTAGTTTTATATCACATAAACTAACTTTTCTTTTATTTCAGGTATATGTTTGGTTTATTTTATTTACATATTTGGTTGATGTTTGGTTGATTTGATGCATATTTTTAGTTGATTTTGTATTATTTTATTGTTGTATAACGTTTTCTCAAATTTTCTTTTCTATATAACTATTTTTATTTTTATATTATTTTCTTGTAGTGATAATTAACATTTCTAGTCTTTGTTGTTACTAATGACAATTTAAATATAACACATTTAAATTTAAATTTAAAAAAAATGTAAATGAATATTGCACACAAATGAATATTTGGGTATATTTTTGGTTTATTTTATTTACATATTTGGTTGATATTCGGTTGATTTTATGTATATGCCTAGTTGATTTTGTATCATTTTATTATTATATAATATTTTCTCAATTTTCTTTTTATATAATCATTTTTTATTTTTATATTATTTTTCAGTAGTGAGTTAGTCATTTTTATGGAATAAATTATAGATGTTTGAGTTAGTGACTTACACATGTCACATTTTCACATTTTCTTTTTTCTTTCACTTGCACATCACATTTTCACACTTTCTCTTTTCTTTCACTTTTCTTTCACTTACATATATCACATTTTTACATTTTCTTTTTTTCTTTCACTTACACATGTCATATTTTTTTTTCTTTCATTTACACATGTCACATCTTCTTTTTTTTTTCATAAAAATAGAAAATAAAAAATATGATAAACATTTAATTTAACTCTCAGATTTTTATAAAATATTCATATATTCAAATTACTATTGTTGTCTTTACTTTATGATGATTCACATTAACAAAAAAAAAAAAAAAAAAAAAAGAATGTTAATGATGCTTTTTCAAGAAAGGTTAAGGGTTTTAAGTCTCCAAGGAAGACGAAAGTATTTATTTCTAGTATATACTTAAGATATATTTGGAATATTCTCCAAGAAAGACGAAAGTATCTACTTCTAATATATACTTAAGATATATCTGGAATATACGAGTTATATACTTTAGATATACCTAAAATATACTCATTATATACTTAAGATATATTGTTTACTATTAATCTAGAAAATCATTTACTTTTTTTTAGAATTTAATGTTTTCCATTTAATATATAATTGATATATTCTTGTCATATACTTATATTCTTTGGTAAAAAAAAATTAATGCATCCAATGTTAAGTGGCAAATATTAGGGTAAAATTGAAATAGGATAAAATAAAAATAGAATAGGATTTATAATCACTTGTTTGATATAGATCAAATTTTAAAATATAACATTTTATTTATAAATTATTGAAATTTTATTTTAGAAATATAAAAAATATTTTCTTTTATGGACAAGATTAAAATAGTCATGATAAGCTTATATATTTAAAACTTTAATTATTTTAAGTCAATCAATTGATATAATAGTCATTTTTAAATTAATAAATTTAAATTTTAAATTTTAGTACGAATAAAGTTTAAAGAGAACTAAAGCATACATATTAAGTCAATGGTACCCTATTTTGCACTTCATTGCACAGTATCTTCGGTTTTGTTTTGTTGACATGATTTGTTATTATAAAAGAGAGAGAAAGAAAATAGGTTTTTTTTTTGTAAAGAATAGAATTAAAAAATATTTTTTTACTAAAGAAGGAGAAAATAAATTCAGCTCATTAAATAAGAGCAACAATTGGAAAGTGACGTTTACAAGAGCAATAATCGTAAAAGTTAAAAAAAAAAAAAAGGCACGAGGATGTTTTTGCAATAATTTAGAAGCCGGCATATAAATGTAAATTTATACTATTTTTTAGCTATTTGTATAGAAATCTCTATCTTTTGGGGGTTTTTTATTATCTTGGGCTTAGAATGGCCTGTTAGAGTAGTATATATATATATATATATATATATATATATATATATATAATGTTGCTATATTAGCTAGTATTCTAAGAGAAATACATCAACTATAAAAGGTAAGACTGGAAAGAATGGAAGCCACCAAGAATTAGAAATCATCTTTTTGTTAAGAAACCTTAATCAAATTAATCAATACCATCAAATCATCTCATGGATTAGAAACAAAGGTACTGAATATTGAACCAAATTAAATAAAATCATTTGTGATAAGGGTTTATTATTAATATGACTATAAATGAGCTAAACTATTCATAAACAGTTGAGTATTTAGTTCGATAAAAATTTGTTCGCATTCGGCTCATTTTATAAATAAGCCACACTTGAACCTTAATTCAAGACTTGATTAATAAATGAACTAAATTTGAGTAAAATTAAGTTGACTCGATAGACTCATAAATAATCAATTAATAAGCTCGCAAATAAACTCGTTTATAGGCTCATTTATAATGTTTTAATATATATATATATGATTTACGTTTTGTAATTATGAAATTAATAATAATATATGCATACAATTAATTTCACTAATATTATGTTTTATAATTTTATCAAATAGTTGAGAAATTTAATTTTAAAATAAAAAAGTTTGTTACATAATAATAATAATAATAATAATAATAATAATAATAATTATTATTATTATTATTATTATTAGTCTAATAATTTTGGCACTCTAAAAAATATATTTTAATATTCTTATATTTTTTTTGGTAATTCAATTTGACTAAAATATAAATATTTTTAATTTTTTTGAAACACTTAATGCTCAATTTTATGATTTTTACTAATTGAATGTTTTTGCTCTTATGTCATTTGACTACGATTTTCAAACCCGATTCATACTCAAGTCTTAAACGAGCCGAATTTGAACATTATTGTTAAATTTAAAATCAAGTTCAAGCTCAAACTAAAAAAAAAAAAAACAATCGAACGTAGCCCGAACAAATTAAAACTCAACTTAGTTCGATTCATTTACATCCCCAATTATTAAAAACATCACGATGCTTGGTCGGTATTATGAACAATACTTGTTTTTGAACCTATTCATTTAGTCAAAGCCCCCGTCAGGAAAATATCAAAATTTTCAAAAATCTAGCACGTCTGGCATATAATTTAATTTTCTTCACAATTGAGGCCCAAAACCGGAACTACAAAGATTTTTTTTTTTTTTTTTTGAGTTTCTGAATTATAGTTTTATAAGTCTATTTGTTTCATTGGTGACAAAATGAATAAAAGAAGTGCGCTTCATAGTTTTGCCAAAAGCTAGATTCAGAGATCATTAATACTTCGTGCGCGCGCGCTCTAAAAGAATTAATATCAATTGCTTCTTTTTGGCTTTTTACTAGTTCATTTTCTAAACTAGGTTAGAATAGGAATGTCCTGGAGCAGAGCAGAAAATGCAAGTAGCAATTACTGCCAATAAAAATCGTACAACTGAAAGAATTTTGATTCAGATTGATAAAATATTCAATGGTCTCTACTTGAGAAAAAAAATCTCTTGACACAAAAAAAAAAAGAAAAAAAGGTGCTGCTGGCTAGGCTCGCTTAGGGCAATGCCAATTAAGGATAGAGGGAGGAGGAAAAAAGGCAGCACTAACTAAAACCTGAGTTTCTCTCATTATGAACATACCTGCAGTTATTCCTAGTGCTTGGGGATATTAAGGTCTTTCAGTATGGGACTGTCGAGACCCATGCCCATTGCATTTAGGCCATTGTCAACATATATAACTGCACCAGTGATAGCAGAAGCCAAAGGTGATGCTAAGAAGGCAGCAGTATTTCCCACCTCATCTGTTCCATAAATCTCTTTAGCTTGGTAATTGATATCAATTGAATAAAATGAAAAATCATAAAACCAGTGAGAAATATTCATCACCTGCGGATAGTTCTTTTTGGAGGGGAGCATTGACTAATGAATACTCGATCATTGTATCAATAAACCCAATTGCTTTTGCAGCTCGGCTTCTTAGGGGACCTGCAAGTCGATCAAAGGAAATCATGTGGCACGATAAGCAAGAATCTTGATGAGCTTAGCAATGTTTAAGGAGCTATCTAAAAGGAATTGGAAGTTCTTGATACATTTGTCTACTAATAGAAATAGCAAGAGAAATCTAAAGTTGTGATATAAGTCTCAAGGGGTTTTTCTAGACTTAAGTCAGTGCAACTTCCTATGGTTCAAGGATGAAACAGCAGATGTTGAGGCCTATGAAATATTTTACTGGATGCACTTAAAACGAAAAAGGTAGAAGATTGAAGGATAATATACCGGCAGATATTGTGTTGACTCTAATTTTACGTTTCCTTCCTGCTTCAAAAGCAAGCACCTGAACAGAAGTATACTAAAATCATATAAAGGAGCATAACAAAGTGCAGGAAAAAAGTGAATACTCACTCTCGTGTCACTCTCAAGTGCAGCTTTGGCAGAACTCATACCTCCACCATATCTGCATATGAAGAAATTTAAGAGGCATCAACTACGCGAAGGGATAATTAAGTAATACTGTAAGCAAGACTAGAAGCATGAAAAGCATACCCTGGAATAATCCTCTCAGAAGCAATATAAGATAGAGAAATTGAAGAACCACCTGTATCAGAAGCATTCTTTAGATTCCACAGACATGTCTAATACAAAAATTGGGGATAAATTCAAGATGCTGTTGGACAGACAAGCAGAAAAGGCATGCCTGGATTCATTATTGATAGGAAATGCTTTAGTAAAGAAACATAGGAGTAGCTTGATGCAGATACAGCTGCAAGATAACCTTTTCTTGATGTCTCTAACAGAGGTTTAGTGACCTATTATAGAGATTATTTGTTGTTATGTGGAAATGACAATGGTGCTTAAAAATTTATAGCAAGGAATTATGTACCTCTGGCCCATTAGCAAGTGAATGCACCAGGATGTCAATACTGCCAAAATCCAGTTTGACAGATTCAGCAGCTTCCTGCAAGACATGATAACGTAAATACCAGTAATTGTTATCTTAGCGCATGGTGCTTAGTACAAAAACTGGAAAATGATATATTTAGTGTCTCTACTTGGCAAAATTTATCAATTAGGTGTTTAAACTTTCAAAAGTTTTAATTTGGTGTGTCAACCTGTAAAAATATGACAATTAAGTGTAATTTCCCGTTACCAAATGATTTTTGCTGATGTAGATTAAAAATTTTGAATTTTTTTTAAATTGAAAAAGAAAATTAAATGTGGGCCCTTAACTAAGAAAATTAATTATTGTTGGAAAGTATAATCTCACATGGAAAAAGTATAAGAATATAAAGTGGAATATATATGAAGTAGATTGGACCTTAGCACAAGCCAATTGGTTTTGTGCAATGTGAGATTTCAACCTCACTTATATGGCTATTGATATCATTTAGCCCAACACTCTTAAGGCTCGTGAAGTTCTACATAGTATCAAAACTGAAGATGGCCCAACAGCCGTATTATCCTGCGCTTATATTTGAAAACCTGAAGTTTGGACTAGCCAAAAAAGTCTAGACCCGTTTGTTGACCTAGGACCTCAAAAAGTAGGCCTAAGTGTGTATATAATGAGCCTCCAAGAGTAGACCCATATTTGGCAAGTGGTAACTGGCCAAGCCCAATTACACTAGAGGGAGATTGTTGAAAATATAATTCTACATGGAAAAAGTATAAGAATACAAAACAGAATTTATGTAGAGTAAATTGGGCCTTAGTACCAGTCAATTGGTTTTATGTAATGTGAGATTTCAACCCCACTTATATGGCTATTGATATCATTTGGCTCAACACTCTCAAAGCTCATGGAATTTCTACAATTACAAATATATCCTTAAAAAAATTTCAAAATGATCCAAAATTTTCAGAATCCTTGCAATTAGACCATCTTCTTCACAAAGCTTCTCTTTTTTTCTTTTGTTCTTCAACACATACCCATCTTCAGCGCAATTGTTCAATAAGTAAACAAAATAAAAGTGTTTTCTCACAACAAAAACAACAAATTCAAATCAATACCACATCAACAATAATACAAGAAACAATATTGTAAAATTTTGAGATACGAGTTCATCAAATGAAAAGACTGAAAAATCAATGATTGCAAAAAAACCAAAATGGAATGAAAGGATAAAAAAGAGGGGGGGAGGGCGGGGTTGGGGGGGAAGGGGAAGGGAGAAGGGAACAGCAACCTCAAATTGTAAAGCATGAACAGCATCCTCAAATTGTAAAGCATTACAATACTTGTAAAAAAAAAAATTTCAGGCATATCATCAAATAATTTAGGATGTGAGATGGATTTTAGTAGAAAAAGCAAGATTGAAAACCTGTTATCTGAGGATGCCATCTCTATTTCTTTGCCATTACTATTTCTTTTTTGTTCTCTCTCTCTCTCTCTCTCTCTCTCTCTCTCTCACTGCTGCTTCCTTTGAACACATATGAAAACCGTGATGAGCAGATTAATCAGCTCATGCAGTGCAAGCGTTTATTTGAGCAAGAGCTACTTCTCTATATATCCAATTTTCATCATTTTTTGCATTCTTTTGCTTTTTTTGGTTTCCATTGTTATTATTCTGGTTCATTTCGTGAAAATGGTCTAGATCCAGTTTGGTTTATTAGGATTTGCATGGATTCAATTTGGGAATTTGTTCAATTTTCTATTTTTTTTGCCTTCCATGTGGAGTGATTTGTATTTTTGGTTGATTAGGTTTATTTTGAGGAATCTAGAGAGGGAGTGGGATCAGAGAGTTTGCAGCAGATTTTGATGGGTTTCATTTTGATAGCTTGAAATTCTATTTTAAAATATGTAATTAGGTTCTAATTTTTTTCCAATCTAAGATCCAAATTTCAAATAAATTTCTACTTATTATGGAGATATTGATGGGAAACAGTAATTTTGAAAAATTAAAATGACATATTCGGTGGAAAAAGATGAAGAAGATGGGTTAATTGCAAGAATTCTGAAATTTCTAGATCATTTTGTAATTTTCCAAGGATTTATTTGTAAATAAACTTTTCATATAATAATAATAATATTAAAAAATAAATCTCAATGTCATCTACCCCAAACCAATAAGAAGCCTATACTCATCCACGTTAGCAATTTATATAAGGTTACTAGTTGGTAACCTACTAATAACACTATTATCATTTTTTACAGATTGATACACCAAATTGAAATTTTTGAAAGTTCAAATACCCAATTGACAAATTTTGCCAAATTGGGATATCAAAGATATCATTATCCCATACAAAAACAATTGAACAACATGATATGTTCTCAGGGCAATGGAATCAAAACAGCATATCAGATAAGATCATTCAATCAAAGAACTGAAAACTGATCCATAGATACGGTTTGAAGATTTTGAGGCTAGGCAAACCTTTTAACAATTGAAAATCATTGTGCATTTATCAGCAACAGGATTAAATTAAGGATGGTTGGCTAAATTAATTCAAATTGAGTTATCATCACAACAAATTGAGCATATCAAACTGTGAGCAGTAATCGGCAATGCACTGTAAAGAAGTGAAAAAAACAAATGTGACCTCCATATAGTCCTGGAGGCCCCATCAACTACTCATTGAAGCCTCTAGAGGCATAGAAAATTTCCAATTCTTCAGCATTAATCACCTGTATGTATCAATCAAGATGACCCCAATTGAATTTCCAATTTTTAAGTTTGATTATGTGACAAGCTGCACACCAAGGTTCATACATCAAGCATCTTTTCTAAATTCAAAAAGGAAAGAGAAGGTTGGGGTTGGGCTGCTCGGAAAGGTCATCAAAGTAAAGCTTGTCGATATAAATCAGGGGAAAGGAAGGTTATGAGCTATACCTGAACAGTCCAATTACTGGATCCTGCATAACGCTTATTTTCTTTCACCTGCACAAAGTAACATTAAAACATAATAGTTAAGAACCATTAAATCAATTACATACATGATACAAAATCCACGTTCTTCTTCTCCATTACATCTTCAGGCACATCTTCAGGATTGTCATACACAGCATCAAGGGGATATATTTTCGTAATCTCCATCAAAGAACCATCTGGTAACCTGAAGTATCAAATGGCTGATTAGTAGATGCCAACTGCAAGGATTTAGTTATCATAATACAACTTAAATGAGCTGAAGAATACTTACACTCGTGATTCATCAAACTTTCCTCGTCGCAAACTGGTTTCGAAAATGTTCAAAGCCTACAAAAGCAGCTTCCTAGTCAATAGTTTTACATAGCCCAAGAAATACTAAAGAAAAGGAATAATATTTTGCAAAAGAATGAATCAAGATTCAAGATCCTACTCACAGGCACCCATGTTCCAACAAGAATTTCAGCACCTGCAGCAGCAAGAGATTTTGCTATTGCCCAACCATACCCATTATCATCAGCCACACCAGCAATAAAAGCCCTTTTACCTACACAAAATTTCTGATTTTAGTTGACAATGTAGCTACAAAGGTACTGCATGTATTAGAAAGGCCAAGTATAATACTAATAGATTCAACAGTAATTTGGATAAATAAAACGTCCTAAGACTAAGTATTGCAAGGATAATTCCAATAGATTCAAGTGAGTATGAATAGAGTTTTGGCAAAAAGGCATCTTGAAAAGGAATCATTACTCCAGGAAAATGATTTGCAACCTGTTTGGCGTCAATGAGCTCCACAAAATTTTAATTTGAAATTTATATTTTCATGTTTGGTCGATATTCATTTCACTCCACAAATTCTATAAAACAGAATTAAGCATAACTAAACAAAGTTCTGTCATTGATAAATAAATTCTGCACTTCACATTCACTTATACCAAGCAGGGATATATACATTTTTATTATTAATAACACAATCTAGAATTGAAGCAAAAAAAAAATTGAAAATGGAAAGTTGTAAGCAGAAAACCTCATAACATCATAGGAACATAACTAAATTTCTAGAACAAAATGTACCTTCCAAATCAATCGACAATCCAGATACTTGCTTGCTTTCACTAGATGCAGACATTGCTTTTGTGGCAAACTTACTGCATTTAACTGAACATGACATGAAATTCTGTCGTTGGAAAGGTTGTAGTGATGACATATGAGAAGTACTGGCAAGGCTAGCCCATGATGCTTTTTTAGAATTAGCACCAACAATAGTGGCACCTCCAGGGACAATTCTGCGAGAAGATGAAAAGCATGGCCTTGTTGTTATCAATTGCAGGCTGGAGGCTGCAGGTGCCGCCATTTTCAATAGATTAAATCTCTTAGCAGAAAATGGTGACCTGCAAAAAACAATCTCAAGATCAACGTCTCATCCAAAATCAGAAAAGAATTTTATTTACAATGTTAATACCCACGAAAATATTCACCCAATTAACTAAACATACCCAATAAAGAAGAAACTAGAACAACTTGAACTCCAATTCTACTAAACAACAAATGAAAAAGCTGGGTCGAGATGCAAGAGAGTGTTACCCAGAAGACGCGAAGAAAGCCAATGCTAGAAAGAAGAAAAAAATAGATAATGGGTAGCGATTACAGAGGGTTTAGTGCTTTATCAGAGGGTTTTGATAGGTTGCGACTGCGACAAGAACAAGGCTCTGTCGACTAGCAGCAGGCAGCATCTCGTGTCTCCAGTCTCCACTCTGGATTGTGTAGTTATTCATATACCCTAACCGCACTCCAATTACAATGCTCTTCAAGGGCTATTAATGGGCGGTAATAAGGATTAAGCAAATATCCTAATTGATCGAAGTTCACAGACACGTAGGTTAGGCATGATAGGTTTTAACTGAACTATTTCCAATTTTTACGGTTTTGATTTTGATTTAGAGCAGATTAATTTTAGTTTCGTTTTGGATTTGAAAACAGTTATTTTATTATCGTCCAAACTTGTTTTGAGCCAATTACTTCGTTACGTTGATTTTTACAATATAATGAAATAATTTAAAATAAGAAAAAAAGTAAAAAAAATCCTAATATTTGATAATTTGATTTATTAGACTCTTTCAAATTTTTATAGTTCAATTACATATATATTCTTTTAATTTGACTCTAAAATATTCTTAATCCTAATAATGTTAATTCCATCGTTATAGGCTTGTTAAGCATGGCAATAAGCAGCTCATTTTTTTTATTTTTTATTCTTATTTAATAATTATTTTCAATTTTTTTATTTTTTATTTTTTTATTTAATAATTATTTTCAAAATAAAATAAATTATAATTTGAAACTAATTATTTTGAAAAAAAATTATAATTTTATAAAAATTATAGCTAAAATTATAATTTTCAAAATTCAAAAAATTATTTTCAACTAATCATTTTTAACTAAATTATAATTCTAGCTACATGTTTGTTTTCAAAATAAAATAAAAACTCAACTAAATTATTATTATTTAATAATTAATAAGTACATATTAATTATTTTAGTTGAAAATAAAAAATATTAAAAAAAGACAAGCAATTGTTGAGCCACCTATGTGGCACTTATAGAAAGTTATTTTTTTTTTACTTTTTTATTTTCTTATTTAAGAATTATTTTTAAAATAAAATAATTATAATTTTCAACTAATTATTTTGAAAAAAATTATAGTTTTTCAAAAAATATAGCTAAAATTATATTTTTGAAAGTAAAAAAAATTATTTTCAACTAATTATTTTCAACTAAATTGTAATTTTAGCTGCATATTATTTTCAAAATAAATTAAAATTCAACTAACTTATTATTTTTCAATAATTAATAGCTACATATTAATTCTTTTAATTGAAAAAAAAAAGCAATTGTTGAATTTTTTAATTTAATTATTATTTTTTAATATTTTAAGCAATTATTGAATTTTATTAACAATTTTATTAATGAATTTAATATATAAGCATCAATAATTTTAATAATAAATTTAATATATGAATTTAATGAATTAATTTTATTAATGAAAATTATGATTTTTTTATTTTAAAAATAATTATTAAATAAGAATAAAAAATAAAAAAATGAGTTGTCTACGTGGCAGCACTAAGCAGCTCAACAAGCCCCCCAACAGTAAAATTAATACCGTTAGAGTTAAGAGCCTTTTAGAGCCAAATAAAAAGAATAAGCATGTAATTGAACCACAAATATGTAAAAGGGCCTAACAGGCTAAATTGTCATAACCTAAACCCAAAGGCATGTGACTGGTACTAAAACACAGATGATGCATATAGCTACCAGTGCCTGTAGTAAGTCAAACAACTAGCTACGTGACAAAACTATCACATGATAGGTGATAGAGATCAAGGAGCTATGATTACAAGAGTTTCTAAAGATCCTTTGCAAGGAATTGGAAGTCTGATGACAAGGGCAAGAACAAAGAGAATGAAACAAGCATTACAAGGGTTGATCATGGAGATGTAAGATGAAGAATCAACATTAGAAGGCCTCCATACTATCCAAAAGATGCCAAAACCTTCCAAAGACTGATAACCTATTCTTGGCTACAAAATGGAAGTGAAGAATAAGGAAATGGTGAAGGTTGATGGTGTCGCAGTCGTGACGAACCAGAGTGTAGACCTTTGTACGAGTGTACCATCCACGCGAGTGCAACAATGGGAGAGTTTTTACTCGTAGCGAGCGCGATAGGCTTCCAGCTGCTATATCGAGTTTTTATGTTTTAGGTATTCTTTACATTTATGGGCCCTAGACTTAATATATTAGTAGGTCCACATCATATTTATTTTATTTGGTTTGATTTTAGGATCTAATCTCTTAATTAGGAATTTATTTTCAATAATGATTTCTTAATTAGAACCTTATGTTCAATGAGGATTCTTGTTTCTATAAAGAATTAGATTTCCTAGTTATTCTCTAATTCTAGGTTTGGAGATTAGTTTTCATATAAATTAAAAACCTCCGTTATAAAGGAGACAATTTTGATAAATAATAATTTTCTTTGAATTATCTTCAAGTGAGAAATTCTTTCAAGTTCTTGTTTAGAACTTAAATATGAACTTATTAAGATAACTTGTGGCGCTCACCCCCTTATAGCTTTGGTTCTTTTCAACAAGTGTGAATTGGGTCAAACTTTTCTTTGTTCTTGTTTGGTCGATCATTGGGTTGTGATTCAATATAAGCGGTTCCTAACTCTCTATAGCTAGCGAATTGCATAGTTTGGTATTAGAGTTTTGGCTTTTCAAATCAAGAATACGTATCTCTTATTTTCTTGTTTTTGAAATTGTCAAAAAAAAAAATTCAGACCTACTACTTTGTCCAAATTCTTGGAGAATCAATTTCATCAAGTTGTAATTTTTGATGTGATTATTAAAAAAAAAAATCAAATCTATTCATGTTCTTGTGCCCTTATTGATCCGAATATATTTAAAAAAAAAAAGAAAAAAGAAAACCTACACTTTTAATTCTTTCATCATACCTTTGTTCTTTCTTTAAAATTTCAGACCTCAAATTCTTTTATCACTTATTATCTTGGTGAGAGCATTGATAGAGTTCTTTCTAAAAGCTAGTGCAAGGATCTAAAGGAGTGGTAAAAGACTTGAGTGATGAGCTTAATTTAGAGAAAAGCCATAAAAGAAGAATGAAACACGAGTGGAGTGAACATTTCATGAGTGAAACACGTGAGTTGAGTTGGTGAGGAACCAATATGTTTTTCACACTAACCCTTTTCTTTATAGGTAAACTCATAATAAGCAATAGTGGTAGTGAACATCAAGACCCTGAGATAAAGTTATAGATGAGGGCTATGATGGATCAAATGAAGACACTCAGTTCAAGGATAGATGATTTGCAAACTCTAAGAAAATCAAATCCTTCAAGAAGTCGAAAGTATAAGGAAGATGATGAGGTTGAATTGGATAAGGGAGAATCTCATTTTAGGAAAGGAAAAGGAGTTGTTGATAAAAGAGACAACAACTTAGGAAGCATTAAAATGAGGATTCCTGAGTTTTAAGGTAAAAATGATCCTAAGTTATATTTGGAGTGGGAAAGGAAGGTCGAGCATGTATATGACTGCCATAACTATTCCAAGGAGAAAAAGATGAGGTTGGCAGCCGCAGAATTCACTAATTACGCAAGTTTTGATGGGATGATCTTCAACAAAAAAGGAGGAGGAATGGTGAGAGGCCCATTCAAAGTTGGGAGGACATGAAGATAGTCATGAGGAAGCGATTTATTCCTAGTCATTACTATAGGGATGTGCAAAGGAAGCTTTAAAGTTTGGTCCAAGGCTCTAAGAGTATGGAGGATTATTACAATGAGATGGAGATTGCGATGATTAGAGCTAACATAGATGAGGCCTGAGAGGTTACAATGGCAAGGTTTATTAGAGGGTTACGTAGAGAGATTGCCGACATAATGGATTTACAACACTATATGGATATGGAGGAGCTTCTGCACAAGGCTATTAAGGTGGAAAGGCAACTCAAGTCTAGGAGCTCAAAAGCTACTTCATCTTCTAGCCAGTCATGGAAATCGAATTGGAAGGATAACAAAACTGTGTTCAAATCAAAGGAGGAACCCAAGTCCAAAGAGTCTAATGTTATACCCAAAGGTAAAATTGATTCAAAAACTCCTACTAAGACTTGTGACATTAAGTGTTTCAGGTGTCAGGGTTTCAAGCACATTGCTTCTCAATGCCCGAACAAGCGAGTCATGGTGGTAAGGGACAATGGAGAGATCGAAAGTGCCAGCTCTAGTGAGGATGAAATGCCTTCCTTGGAAGATTGCTCGGATGTTGAAATTTCAGGGCCAATGAAAGGGGACTTATTGGTAGCTAGAAGAGCCTTGAGCATTCAACCAAAGGAAGATGGTGATGAGGAACAAAGAGAGCAGATTTTTCATACAAGATGCTTGGTAAAAGATAAAATCTACATAATGGTCATTGATAATGGGAGTTGCGCTAATGTGGCTAGTACTTTGTTGATGGATAAGTTACAATTGAAGCCTATAAAGCACCCAAGGCCATACAAGCTGCAATGGTTGAGTGACTATAGGGAAATCAAAGTAACCAAATAAGTATTGGTTTCCTTCTCCATTGGGAAGTATGAGGATAAAATTGTATGTGATGTAGCCCCAATGTATGCTAGTCATATTCTCTTGGGACATCCATGGCAATTTGATAGGAGGGTCACTCATGATGGGTACAAAAATCGATATACTTTTGCCTTTAATAGCAAAATTTTTGTACTAACCCCTCTCTCTCCTATGCAAGTTTATGAGGATCAAGTGAGGATAGCAAAAGAATATAGATTGAGAGAAAAATAGTGGAGTGAAATAGAGGAAAAGAAAAAGAGAGATAGTGAACAAGAAAAGAAAGAGAATGAGCAAGAGAAAAGAACAAGTGAAATTGAAAAAAAGAGTGAGAATGAAAAGAAAAGTAGGGAAAAAAGAGAGAAACACAAAAGAATGAGTGCATTTGCTGGAAAAAGTGAGGTTAAAAATGTTTTAATGTCAAGGCCACAATTTCTTGTACTTATATACAAAGATGTGTATCTTTCAACTAATGAGCTTCACCCTTCTTTGCCAAGTGTTATTGTTTCTCTATTATAGGAATTTGATGATCTATTTCCCAAGGAGATTCTATATGGTTTTCCTCTCTTGAGAGGTATTGAACGTCAAATTGGTTTCATGCCTGGAGCTTCAATTCTAAACTGTCTAGCTTATAGAGCCAATTCGGAAGAGATAAAGGAGATTCAAAGACAATTGGATGAATTTGTGAAAAAAGGATTTGTAAGGGAAAGCCTTAGCCTATGTTTAGTTCCTGTCATCTTAGTTCCAAAGAAAGATCAAACATGGTGCATGTGTGTGGATTGTCGAGCCATCAATAAAATCACTGTAAAGTATAGATATCTAATTCCTAGATTAGATGATATATTGGATGAATTGCATGGCTCTTATTTGTTTACTAAAATAGATTTAAAGAATGGCTATTATCAAATTATAATGAAAGAAGGTAGTAAATGGAAAATTGCATTTAAAACTAAGTATGGATTGTATGAGTGGTTGGTAATGCCATTTGGTTTGACTAATGCACCTAGTACATTCATGAGGTTAATGAATCATATGTTGCATGCTTTCATTAGAAAATTTATGGTAGTGTACTTTGATGACATTTTAGTGCATAGCAAAAGTTTGGAGGAGCAAATAAATCATTTGCATATTGTCTTTTGAGTGTTAAGGGAGCATAAGTTGTATGCTAATCTTAAGAAGTGCTCATTTTGCTTGGAATCCGTGGTATTTCTTGGTTTTGTTGTGAGTTTGCATGGAGTTCATGTTGATTAGGAAAAGGTGAAGGCAATTAAGGAATGGCCTACACCAAAGAATGCAAATGAGGTAAGAATCTTCCATGGTTTGGCAAGTTTTTACTGAAGGTTTGTTCAAAATTTTAGTTCTATTATTGCACTTTTGAATGAACTTGTTAAAAAGAATGTTGTGTTTAAGTGGAATGCTGTGCATGAAAGAGATTTTAATACTTTGAAAGATAAATTAACAAATGCACCATTGTTGAGCTTACCAAATTTTGATAAAGCTTTTAAAATTGAATGTGATGCGTCTGGGATTGGGATTGGGGCTGTTTTGATGCAAGATTCCAAACCTATTGCGTATTTTAGCGAAATGCTTAATGGGGCAGCATTGAATTATCCTACTTATGACAAAGAATTGTTTTCATTAGTTAGGACTCTACATACATGGCAGCATTATCTTTGGCCTAGGGAATTCATCATTCATTCTGATCATGAAAGTTTAAAATTTTTGAAATCCTAAGGTAAGCTCAACAAAAGGCATGCTAAATGGTTAGAGTTTAGAGAAACATTTCCTTATGTGATTAAGTATAAACATGGAAAGGAAAATGTTGTTACTGATGCTTTGTCTAGAAAGTGTGCATTACTTTCATCATTGCAAACTAAGTTACTTGGTTTTGAGTTTCTTAAAGAGTTGTATATGAATGATGCTAATTTTGGCCAAGTATGGAATGCATGTGATAAGTGTGTATCTGGAGAATATTATAGGCACGATGGGTTCTGTTTAGAAGGGATAAATTATATGTGTCCATATGTTCTATACGAGAGTTGCTTGTAAGGGAAACTCATAGGGGTGGTTTGATGGGGCACTATGGTGTTCAAAAGACTTTAGACATCTTGCATGAACATTTTTATTAGCCTAGCATGAAACATGATGTGCAATCTATTTGTGGGAAGTGTATTTCTTGTAAATAAGCAAAGTCTAAGGTCAAGCCACATGGTTTGTATACCCCTTTACCTGTACCTTCTCATCCTTAGACTGATATTTCAATGGATTTTATGTTAAGGTTGCCTAGATCTCAAAGCGGTATGGATAGCATATTTGTGGTTGTTGATAGGTTTAGTAAAATGGCTCACTTCATTGCTTGTGCTAAAACTAATGATGCCACACATATTGCTGATTTATTCTTCAAAGAAGTAGTTCATTTGCATGGTTTGCCTGGAACGATTGTGAGTGATAGGGATGTCAAGTTCTTAAGCCATTTTTGGCGCACTTTATGGGGAAAATTAGGAACTTAATTATTTTTTTCTATTGTGGCACATCCTTAAATGGATGGGCAAACTAAGGTAGTCAATAGAACACTCTCTACTTTATTGCGTGTAATCATACAAAAGAACTTGAAACAATGGGAGAAATGCCTACCAAACATTGAGTTTGCATATAATAGGCATATAATAGGAATGTTCATTCAACTACTTCCTTTTCACCTTTTGAGATTGTGTATGGGTTTAATCCTTTGACACATTTAGATATTTTGCCTTTGGCTACTAATGAACATACAAATTTGGATGGTAAAAAGAAGGCTGAATTTGTGAAGGATCTTTATGCCAAGGTGCGAACCAGCATTAAAAGGAAGAATGAACAATATGCAGGGCAAGCAAATAAGGGACGGGTCAAGGTTGTGTTTGAACCTGGAGATTGGGTATAGGTTCACATGAGAAAAAAATGATTCCCCGCTCAAAGGAAGTCCAAGTTGCAACCTAGAGGAGATGGACCGTTTCAAGTATTGAAGCGAATCAATGACAATGCCTATAAGCTAGATTTGCCAAGCAACTATAGTAATGTTAGTGCTACATTTAATGTTGCTAATCTTACTTTGTTTGATGCAGGTGATTTGAGGATGAATCCTTTTGAAGAGGGAGGGAATGATAGAGATTAAGGAGCTATGATTACAAGAGCTTTCCAAGATCCTTTGTAAGGAATTGGAAGTCCGATGATAAGGGCAAAAACAAAGAGAATGAAACAAGCATTACAAGTGTTGATCATAGAGATGCAAGATGTAGAATCAATATTAGAAGGCCTCCATACTATCCAAAAGATGCCAAAACCCTTCTAAAGACTAATCACTTATTCTTGGCTATAAAATGGAGGTGAAGAACAAGGAAATGGTGAAGGTTGACGGTGTCGCGGGCGCGACACACTCGTTACGGTCGTGACAAACCAGAGTGCAGACCTTTGTGCGGGTGCACCATCTGTGCAAGCGCAATAGTGGGAGAGTTTTTGCTCCTTGCAGGCACGACACACCCGTCCTGAGTACGACAGGCTTCTAGCTACTATATTGAGTTTTTATGTTTTAGATGTATTCTTTACATTTGTGGGCCCTGGACTTGATATATTAGTAGGTCCACATCATATTTATTTTATTTGGTTTGATTTTAGGAGCTAATCTCTTAATTAAGAATCTATTTTCAATAAGGATTTCTTAATTAGGACCCCTATGTTCAATAACGATTCTTGTTTCCATAAAGAATTAGATTTCTTAGTTATTATCTGATTCTAGGTTTGGAGGTTAGTTTTCATATAAATTAAAAACGTCCATTGTAAAGGAGACAATTTTGATAAATAATAATTTTCTTTGAATTTTTTTCAAGTGAGAGATTCTTCCAAGTTCTTGTTTGGAACTTAAATCTGAGTTTATCAAGATAACCTATGGCGCTCACCCCCTTATAGCTTTAGTTCTTTTTAACAGGTGTGAATTAGGTCAAATTTTTCTTTGTTCTTATTTGATCAATCCTTGGGATGTGATTCAATATAATTGGTTCCTGGCTCTCTATAGCTAGTGGGTCGCATCAATAGGACTATAGGCTCACATGTTAAACAAAATCAACCAAACATCAATTTAAAACAATTCCACATTGGGCTATCAACTCAATCATCTAAAAAAAAAAAATCAAATATCACACAATTGGTTTCTGCTTAACAAAACAATTTCTCAACTCAAAAGATACATTAATATACAACTGACAATTAACCAAAATACAGGTAATAGAGGTAATATTGCAGAATTCTAGAATTATAATACAATTGTACAAATATCTTTTACATAACTCAATACTTTATACAGAACACTGCCTAAAAGACAAAAGCAGCATAACTCAATTTAAAACTCTTCCACAAGCTCATTCCACAATCTGAAATAGGAATGAGCGTTTGACTCAATGAGCTATATAGATCCAAATACAATATACCACTCAATGATCATAATACTAATGCGCTATGTCAAATAGATAGACAAATCATAAAATCATATAAGGATGGAACATAGTCTATAGTACCATACTAACCCTCAATATGGGGAGCCAATCCTTCTATCCTAGCTCTCTAAGTCGAATACATTTTCTTAATCCATTATAAAGGTTACAACCATCCCAACAGTGCTGCCCGATTGGCAATAGTGCATAAGTGATGAGCAAGCCAGCAGTTGTCATACACTAATCATATCTCATCAATCATCATAACCTCATCATAAATAGATCAACTGTCCTAAGTGGCACTGTATCATCCTACTTCCATCCAACATCCACAAACAATATACAATACCAACATTAATGAACATTCACATACATATGCTAAGATACTAAATACTACTCATAATGCATACACACACACACACACACACACACACACACACATAAGAAGATAGCCATACCCACAGCTAGAGAATAGGCAAATAGGGGTAGCATATGAATAGGGCTTGGACAAATAGGGTTTGCACAATTCCATTTCTAATAGAATGCCATCTTTAGCAAAAGCAAAGGAGGAATGATCAACGAGTCGTTGGGCATGAAGTCTTCCCCTAGACCTCTTTGCCAAACACCATGCAATGTATAAGGCTTTATCTGACAAGGCTGAGCATAAACAGCTACCCACCTTTAACTCCAAATCAAGCTTCAAAGGAAGGATGGCAGCCAAGAAAAAAGTATCCTTGAACAAGCGGGTTGAACGAGAAAAGCCTCCGTTGGCATAAGGGTCGCTGAGTCTATAGGAATCCACAGGATGATGTCTGGCTAGAGGGAAAGAAAACGAACA